>JAFIRS010002101.1:0-253283 GCA_018342105.1 Gonioctena quinquepunctata | reverse complement strand
AGTCTGGGAAATAATGACCAACAAGGATGTTTATACATTTATCGGTAGCGATGACTTGTGATTTATGAGTCGGATACGGCTCTTAATGAGGTGGGCTGGTGTGACTGTCGCTTATCGGGATTTTTTAATGGTTTTGTTTGTGTTCGGACGAGTGCTAGAATTATGGATGCGTTTTCGGTAATGAAATAAAACTGATTGTCTTATCTCTCAGTGACGTTGAATAGTGGATGATATCTTGTGGCAAGTTTGAATTCTCTTTTGTAAAAGGATTGATCATAACATTTGATAACCTTCAAAGTGAATATTCAAAATCATCTAAATGTTGGTGATTGACCAAACAAATGAATTCCTTCGATGAGCTTTCATGCAGGAGTCAGTTGTTTTGCTACAAAGTCAGGAACGGACTACCCCCGATGGTCCACACCCCAAAACTTTAAATGACAGATAATTTTAGTTTTCAACAAAATAAGGTTACATAGACAATTTCCTGAATAAAAGTACTCGTGTGGAAAGTCGATCGGAGCAACGATTCTTAATAAAAATGCAGTTTTACTCGACGACATCAAACCCGATCGTCCACCATTATTTGAAATGAAAAATTTTCACAGTAGAAATACTAATGCTAACGTTAATTCAACAACATTTATAACAGTGATAATAAAAAATATGCTAAAATAAAGTCGTAAACAAAAAGCTCAGTACCTAGTTGAAAGTTTCATTCACAATGTAGATATTTTTTCAAATGAAATATCAAGTTATGTAGATTCGTGGTGTTTTTGAACTAACAAGCTACTCCACTATGAATTATCGAATTCAGTCCATATTTTGTATGTACGCATGGAATAAGCACGTTTTGTGTTGTGTTATCTGAATCTCATGAAACTCAACATTTGGATGTTGCAAATTCGTATTCACAGCTTAAATGTTGAAGAGTTTCACTGATAAGTATTATTTCATGGGAGAAAATCTTTAACCCGAAGATAAATTTAGCTGAAAAAACGCACATCGGAAGACATAACTAATAAAAAGCAAACGAATAAACTACAAAAACGGCTGCACATGAAATATCCGGTGAATAAATTTATGTTCCATTTCTTCCACAGATGTTGACAAAAACACCTTGTAGAAAGAGATAAAATTAGTGTGGATGAAAAATGACAACTGGAATGCGATTTTGTTTTGTTGAGTGGTGCGTTGTCATTGTATAGTCAATATTCTAATAGGAAAGTTTGAAGTGAAGTGTTTTGATATGGCCGAACAGTTTACATTCAACGAATATGCAGATATGCATGCATTGTATGGACAAGCATTTGGTAATGCTGCAGAAGCCCGTCGTCTGTATGCCGAGCATTTTCCCTATCGAACGTTACCGGCAAGAGAAACATTCGAGCGTGTCGATCGCAGCTTGAGGGAGACAGGTATGACTAATGGATAATTAATTGGAGCCTGTTGTTTTAGTTCGATATTATTGTAGGTTAAGTTTTGCCAAAACGAGGTGGTGAGGTCGCTCCTAGGGCTGTGCGTACCGTTGTATTGGAGGAAAATATTTTGGAAGCTGTCGCTGATGATCCTTCAATGAGCATCAGAAACCTATCAGAACAGTTCCATACATCCAAGTCCACTATTCATAGAATGATTAGGGAACAACTGCTCCCCCCATATCACATCCAGAAGGTACATGCCATGACACCTGAAGATTTTCCAGCACGACTGGAATATGCCAATTGGTTCCTGGCTAAGCAAAGAGAGGATATGACTTTTAGTACTCGAGTTTTATTCACTGATGAAGCAGGTTTCAGTAGAGATGGAGTAATCAACTCTCATAATCTCCACATATGGGCCGAAGAAATTCCCCATGGGATATTGCAAACCAAACACCAACGGAAATTCAACGTGAATGTTTGGGCTGGTATCATAGGAAACCATCTTATAGGACCATTCGTTCTACATGACCGATTGAATGGAGAATGTTATTTGGAGTTCATTCAGAACGAGTTGAATGGACTTTTGGAACATGTTCCATTGCAAACCCGAAGAGATATGTGGTTTATGCATGATGGCGCTCCTCCTCATTTTAGTTTGATTGTACGGGACCATCTGAACCAGATTTTCCCCAATAGATGGATTGGTAGAGGTGGGCCATAATCATGGCCACCGCGGTCTCCGGATTTAAATCCATTGGATTTCTTTCTGTGGGGGCATCTAAAAAGCCTCGTTTACGCTACACCTATTCACACCAGAGATGCCTTGTTGAATAGAATTACATTACATTGTGAAGCCATACAAAACGACCCTGGCATGCTATTTCAAGTGCAGAGAGGGTGTTTGCGCCGACTAAGAAAATGTATTGAGAGAGACGGGGGTCATATCGAGCAGTTTTTGTAGCAGATTTTGCATTTCTGTTTGCTCTTGAGGCTTGCGATTGATTATTTACACCATGAGTTTTGTAAGGTAAACGTGTTTGCATGATGAAAATTCGTTATGAACATTGCACCTATCATTTCTATTTTCATTACAAATTAATCTTTTCGAATAATGGTAGACATCTCAGGTTGGATGTCTTCGAACAAAAATGCATTTTTATAAAAAATCGTTGCTCCGATCGATTTTCCACACGAGTACTTTTATTCAGGAAATTGTCCAGGTAACCTTGTTTTGTTGAAACATATTGACAAATCCCAGTCATTTCAAAGTTTTGGGGTGTGGACCATCGGGGGTAGTCCGTTCCTGACTTTGTAGCAAAACAACTGACTCCTGCATGAAAGCTCATCGAAGGAATTCATTTGTTTAGTCAATCACCAAAATTTAGATGATTTTGAATATTCACTTCGAAAGTTATCAAAGAAAAATATTTTTCATTTTGTAACTTTGAGGGCCCGTAACTTGGTAACGAAGGCTTTTAGGAACAAAAGTTATATGAAGTACTGGTGATATTTTGACCCCATCTATACATTCCCGAGAGGAAAAGAGGAAGTCCAGGGACACCCTGTATAGGATAAAATGGAAATTTGAATATCAAGTTGACATATTGAATATTTTTTGTAAAATTGTATTCATTATTACATTATAGAATTGAATATATTAACTATCTCAAATTCAAAACCTGGTTCTGGAATACTCGACTAGCCCCTAATTATGATAATTGTTAAAATAATCATTTTTCCGTTGCAAATTATCAAAATTGAAAAAAAAACACTAGGAAGTTGACTTACTAAATAAATCTAAAAACCGTTTACACAAAATTCTAATAGAAAAAAAAAATTAATATCAAATTGAATTTGAAAATAAAGGACAAACTGATTTTCAAATAAAGTAATAACTAATCATTGGAGAACTTAAATATTTCATATCAAAAATAATCTAATAATCCTCAATGACCATGAGTATAATTTATGTATTGATGAGCAAAGAGACAAAAGTTAAAAAACAAGTGATACCTTTTCTACTAATCAAATAAGAAAAATATAAATTCGCGTTTAAAATTAATTAAAAACGAAATTCGAAGTCATTTGATTTAGATACAATGAATGCTATTTAGGAGAAGAACGAATCCTATTTCTAGCCTTCTGCAGTTAACCAGAGGGAATCGGAAATTCATAATTAGTAAATCAATAAAAGAGTTTTTCAGTAAAGTTACTTTATAAATATACAAAAATATTATGTACTGATAATATTTGTTTACAAACTTTGTAACACCAGGGTTGCACGTTATATTTTCAAAAAATACATTAAAAATGTATGTGTGCATCAGTTGAAAAATGGAAAAATGGTACTATTTTATATTACCATTTTTGTGAACCTCGGTCAAGTCGCTGTCAGTGACTCCCAATAGAAGGGCCAACGTTCTGTCCGATAGTAAAAGTTTGCCAACTGCTGAACATTCTGCAGGATGTTTGGCAATGAATTCCAGGAAACTTGGACACACCACAACGAGTTGTAACTTTACCCCACTTGATTTTCTGGATAGTTCCTTGAATTCATCCGATTTGTTTAAGGATTCTTCTATTCCTCGATACTGAATTCTGTAAAAAATAATTTTTGGTATTAGGAAATAGCGCAAGAACAGTAAATGCAAGAGACCAGAATTATTCCAAATCCAGGCAGTGGTAGTAAAAACCAATCATGGTATTAGTTGCATACAATTTTGGAGATGGTGATTCAGTCTGTTTGCAATTATTATCGCTCTCCCTGTATCCGCCATTGCATAAGGACAAGCACATTTAAATTTCTTCAGGTTGATTGATGATTGATCTGTACTGGTTGGACACACGTTCAGGGTCATTTTATTTTAGTAAGGTATTTTTTCCATGAATAAATACTTATCTATACTATTATAAAATTATAATTGTTCGAGCATCACGCAAAAACAACTGGACCAATTTTGATGAAACTTTTTGTGTTTGGAAGCTTATGATTAGATTAAAAAACTGGTATGTATTTTTCGCTACGATGACGGGTACCGGAGATATAGTAATAAAACTACAATTTTTCACAACCAAGTGCAACCAATATGGGGTGAGCTCCCATATCTTCCCGTTATATATATATATATATATATATATATATATATATATATATATATATAATATCAATATCAGCACATCGTGAAGTAAACAACTCAACAGATCAAAAAGGTCCAAACGAATCCTATGTTTGAAGAGTTGTAATGTTTTTAATCCTGATGAAGACGAGGATCCACCCCTCGAAACGTAGAAACTAAATTACACATGTTATACCAAAACAAAGTTGTAATTAATTTAGGAAAGTCAGATCCACGAACCTAAAACCCAGGAAAAACAAGCGAAATATATATATATATATCTTCCCCATTTTATATATATATATATATATATATATCTATAATCCTGGACTCGGACGTCACGCAGGTAGCTATAGCTGCATCCGTGGTGACGTTGGTTGTTGCCCTGGAATGCAGGGTCTGCTAACCGAAACCACAAATGTGCGGCTGGCTTCTGTTTGTTGACTCCGTTGATTTGTCGTTTTTGTCCATCCTTGCACTTCTTCACCGTACTGATGAGGGCCGAGAGCCCGAAACACGTGTCTACGGTTAACGATTCCCTTTAAGGGCTATGTCCATTGAATTTCTTTCATTTTGTTTACCAGTCCCCTCGATATTTTTCCCATTCATATTTATTTATATATATATATATATATATATATATATATATATATATATATATATAAAACGGGACAACGGGTAATGGGATAACGGAAATGGGATAACAGAAACAGAAAAAATAACTAATAAAAAAACTTTTTAAAGAAAAGCTTTTATTTAAGCCGTGTACTAAAACGTTTAAAATAAATGTAAGTCATCGCTGACAATGATTTAATAATTTTTCGTTGAATTATTTGATTTCAAAAAGCTTGTCGCGCGAAGTGTTCATAAAAGTAGGTACCAATCAATTTGATTGGGCAGTGATTAGTTGGTAAGTAAGAACTTGTCGGAGTATTTGATTTCTACAAAGTATTCATGAAAGTAGATACCAATTAATTTCATTGGACAATGAATGGTTGGTAAGTAACAACTTGTCGAAGTATTAATTTTATCATAATTCGCGCTACAAGCTCTTTGAAACCAAATAATTCAACAAAAAATTATAAAATCATTGTCAGCGATGACTTAAATTGATTTTATAAGTTTTAGTACACGGTTTTAATAAAAGATTGTCTTTAAAAAGTTTTTTCATTAGTTATTTTATTTTTTCATTTTTAGTTAGTTCGCCTTAATCTGTTCATTTCTAATAGGGCATCTTTATTACAAGTTCTCTTCCCTGTAAGTTTTGAGCTGAAAGAAATCATCTCCGACCCCAAAAACTCTTATACACCAATTTTGAATAGAATCTGACCATGATCACAAAACTCGTCCGTCATCCTGAAGTCGCCGTCGTGAATTGAGAGATTTTGACAAAAAAACATCATCATAATAACAAAACCCCCCACATGCCAATTTTGAATGAAATACGACCATAACCAGAAATCTCGTCCTCCATCTTGGGGCCGCCATCTTAAATTTACAAATTTTGACAAAAAATTCAAAATCTCCGACCCCGAAAACCCCCGCATACCAATTTTGAATCGAATTGGAGCATTATCACAAAACTCGTCCTCCATCTTGAATTTACGATTTTCGACAAAAATTTCATAATCTCCGACCCCGAAGACCCCCGCATACCAATTTTGAATCGAATTGGACCATAATCACAAAACTCGTCCGCCATCTTGGAGCCGCCATCATGAATTTTGACAAAAAATTCATAATGTCCGACCCCAAAAATCCCCAAATACCAATTTTGAACGAAATCGCACCATAACTACAAAATTCGTCCGTCATATTGGAGCCTCAATCTTGAATTATAAATTTTGACAAAAAATTCATAATCTCCGACCCCGAAAACCCCCACATACCAATTTTGAATCAAATCGGACCACAATAAAAAAAATCGTCCGCTATTTTGTTTTTTTTTGTAACAAAAATTCCATAATGCATTGTCACCGGAATTATGAACATCTGCCAAATTTCAAATTAATTGGACGACTAGAAGTCGGTCAAAATTCACTTGCAAAATTTGACCCGAACGAACTAACAAGTAAACTAAATCGAAGTCGCGCGTACCAGCTAGTATGATATATTTTCTTCATTCTCTTTTATTACTTTCATCAACTTTATAGGTATGAATAGATGAGTTTATCCTAGTTGCAAGTCATCTTTTTTAACTGATAGAGCCTTTTTCAGTCTATACTATCATCTGCAAGTCTCTAGCTGCTTTTAGAAACTTCTCGTACAATTTGACGATTTTTTTCCATCCGAATAAGTTTTGAATTTTTTATGGCGTTAACACAGATTAATTTGTTGTCAGTGATTGGCCGCAAAATGTTGGTTCTCACGGAATAAAATGGCACCTGTACTAGCTGAACTCAAATGGTTTGTCACATCTAATATTTATTTCATTAATTCGAATTCTATGGCGTCACTCAATACTTTTCTCTGATATGAAAAGGTAAATTTTTACTTACTTGAATTGTTTTCTGGTTGCCTGCTTGGTGATTTGTTGAAAATAATTCGTGAAATAGTTAACCCACAGTGAGGCTGCTTCACTGGATTTTCGGGATATGATGAGGATATCATCCATATTGGCCGTTCTTGTGCTTCCTGGAAAAAAATCTTGATTTAGTCATGAAAGTATTCGTTTTGTTTCACTTTTGGTGCATGTTTTTGGAAATATTTGAATTTTTGAATAATATAAAGTTTTTTTCTTCGCAGTCTTGATAAATCGGGAGATTAAATTTCGGGTGATAATTATTTCTGAGATGACTGCAAAGAATTGTTAACTCATTAGGCATTTTTTTGGTATTTAAAATCAATTATTTACGAAGATGAAAGCAACGGTTAAGAAAACAATCAGCTAGCGGGTGGAAAAATAGGCCCAAAACACTCCCCAGGACAGAGGCAGGCAAAACGGTTTCTCAGAAAACCATCACCTGCGCTTATGGCAAACCTACTGAGCAAGGACAGAATGCAATAGTAGATATGCTTACAGGACACTGTGAACTCAACAAGCATATGGAAACCTAGGTCTGGCAGAAGAAACCGATTGCAGATTTTGCCAGACAGAAGAAGAAACCCCCATCCATATACTATGCGAAGGTATAGCAAAGACAAGGTTTCCACAGAAGGGAACGGACTACCCAGATGCAGAAAGCAACATTAATGAGCCACTGTCAGCGATCCTAAACATACTGAAGAGGACGAAGCTCGTGCAAGTCATCTAAATATCAAGGGAACCACAATAGATCTGCAAAGGTCGCAGTGGAATAGGCCGCAGTGGAATAGGCCGCAGGGCCACCCTTTGTACACATCTACGAAGATAACGAAACTTTTTATGAAAATTTACCATATGTTGTACTTTGGCAAAAAAGATTCGACAACTTCCAGATTTTAGAGTCTCAAAATTGAGTATTTTTATACCTTTTCTGAAATGTTTTGTTAATATTGGGGCTGATTTTTTTTGAACTGAAGAAAATAGGCATGTCAATTTTGTTCCGAACTTCACTGATTGGGCGCATCGTTATTATGAGGCCTCTTTCCTGTAAGTTCTGAGCTATCTAGTCCTTCAATGAGGAGACCATCTAAAGATTAACTCATCCGCCATCTTGGAGTTGCCATCTTCAATTTAATTTTAACAAAAATCAATAATTTTCTACTAAATTCATAATCTACGATTCCGAAAACCCCTACATACCAATTTTGAATAGAATCGGACCATAATCATAAAACTCTTTCGCCATTTTGGAGCCGCCATCTTAACTTAATTAATTTTGACAAAAAATTCATAATCTCCGACCCCGAAATCTCCCACATACCAATTTTGAATCGAATTGGACCATAATCACAAAACTTGTCCGCCATCTTAGAGCTGCCATCTTTAATTTTTGAATTTTGACAAGAAATGCACAATCTCCGTCCCCGAAAAGCCCCACATACCAATTTTGAATCGAATCATACCATAATCATTAAACTCGTCCGCCATATTTGAGCCGCCATTTTGTTTTTTTCTCCAACAAAAATTTCATAATGCATTGTCACTGGAATTATGAACACCTGCCAAATTTCAGCTCAATCGGATGTCGACAAGTGCTCCAAAAATGGATTACAAATTTTGAACCAAAAAATAACCGATTAAAAAAACTTGTAATAAAAATTTTAAAAAAGAGGGATAGAATGTCATGACTGATACAGAACAATGATGCCAACTCGAACAACTTTTGTGAATACAATATTAGTACATCTGATCTAATGACATTTTACTTTTGCATTATTTTATTATTTTTATTGCTTCCTCCACAACGGAAGATTTCTCTTCAAATTTGATGAATTTAATTTGTATTTCATAGGAAGCATTTTTTATGATTAATTTAATACATTTTGTGGCATATCGATAATAAAAAATATTTAAATTTCACAGACCTTCGGAGAAAAAATATATTTTTCAATTATCAATTAAATTTGTTACCCTTACAACTCATTCTGATTTTGAAGTAATGTTACATCATAGCGAAATAGGTGTTGTGGTTTGGTAAATCCAGTGTGCTAAAAACCATTGGAATGTTGTGTTTATTTTTACTTTAAATCAAGAGCACTCTCTCTGTAAATAACATATTAGGAATTTGTATATTATCCACTAGTTCTGGTCTAAACAGTCTAAAATTAGTAGTATGATTGACTGAGATAAGTCGCCTTCATTTAAGTATGACGAAGAAACCCATTTTGGAAACTGATAAAATGTTCCTCCACTAGCAATTCCTGAATTAATATTTCCCGGTATTTTTCAGTCTTTTTAGGCATTTGCATGATTTGTAGTTTCATAATTCGATTATTACTAGTTATAATACTGGATCTAATAAAAATATGTAGTGGTGTATGGAAACAATGTAGGCTGATGACCGTTGCCGATGACACCAAAACAATAATATAAGTATCATAAATATTCGGAGGCATCGAATCCGCAGTGGAAAATACATTTATTGGAGCTACTCATATCCTATCACTAGGCTAACAAGTCTGACGTAATCCTTATTGCCCGTGAAACAAAGACAATATTTGCTATTGAAAATATCGTTCGAATTACGAATTGTAGGGGGAAAACGGACTAGATCATCATCCTGTTCACACAAACGTTGTTAAACTCGTAGATGTGATATGGGAACCTTATGATGGAATTGGAAACATATGAACACACACCAGCATGCCGAAGATGTCCAGTCATTAGTTAATAATTCAGTGTCATTGGCGCCCGAACGTTGAAAACTATGTTATCAAATTAAAGACAATATTATTTGTTATTCATAGCAGACCTATTGCAATTAATTATTGTTGCCTCCGATAAATCACTGTCGTATGCCATCAAAGTTGCGCCGATTATATTTTTATTACTCATTGTGTTCTTATATCCATCAGTATCATTATGAACTCCCTATGAAAGGATATTTCCTTATCAATTACTTGGAAACCAGATTAGATTACGCTTTTATTTCCAAACAAACCAGGAGGCAGTTAACTGATCGCATAACCCATTTGAAGAAACCTATCCCTTTTCATATGCTGATTGGAGTTCACAGTGACATATTTTGAGATACGATTTTACTCAGTATGCCTTTAAGAGGATAATACTATCCGTATATATATATATATATATCCCCATGATAATAATGCATGAATCAAGGAGTCGTCCTGGGTTCTTCATATTACGAGGTACGATTTTAATGAGGCTGCCAAGTGTTTCGTAATGAAATTCAAAAAAAAAAAAACTCGGAAAACCACTGGCATACCGTTAGGGTGGGCCTGAAGGGCTGGTATGGTCACGTGAACTTGTGAAATTTTCCGAGTTTTTGAACAGGCTGCCACTGCCACCGATTGCTTATGCCCAAGTACAGTTGTGTGCATAAAAAAGTCGTACAAGGTTTGTATGGTGTAAACCTGCCTATGATGTTCCAGATTTCATAAAAAAGTAGTACAAATTTGACAAAAATAGTTTCAATTTTGACACTACTTGTCAAAGTCGATAAGAAGTTTAATTAAGATTGACAAGCCTGACTCACAATAGCTGTACGACTTTTTTATGCACACAACTGTACTTTTTACATTGCAAATTTTTTTAACAGTTATGGAATAACATTCCCTGATTTTATTCTATTTTCATACAGTTTATGGTAACGTGTGATGTTTATGAAATTGGCATATCTTTTGAGAGAGTAAAAACTACAGGCATACGCAAAAAACATTGCAGAATATAAACAAAAATGTCTGCGTTGTTAAGCAGTATGCCTTTCTGTTTTTATGATAATCATGGTATATGTAGGTGACATAGAGCTCGTCCAATATTGAAACGACCGTTTGGTAGGTAGAAAGGGGGAAAACACGAGTGGACACGATTTCCTGTGGCAGCTTATGCTACGGCGAATCTTCACCAGTGTCTTGGCATACAGCGTTTGAAAGGATAGGTTTGTTTGAATAATAAATAGGTAGTGCAGTTATTTATTCAACTTTGCAATAGTTTATTTATTGTTACCTTGCGAAAATGCCCTCTAGCAGATTTGTCGAAAAATATTTTTTTCATTCAGGAGTTATAGGAGTGTAAGTTCTCTACGTCTCGTGTATCGCCTATACCAAATGATTTGATACGCCTATGGAATTTCTATTAATAGCCACAGTTCGGGCATCTTCGAGAAGAATTGGTTGTTAGGTAGGGGAAGGCCAAAGTGGTTGCTTCAATATTGGACGAGCTCTACCAATAAGTAAGGTCCAGAGTTGTTGAAAATAAATTAATTAATAAAAAGCCTCTTTTAATACAAGCTTTCATTCAAATGCGCTAGAAAGTGAAAAATAATTGCTCTGGATGTGTGACGTAGGTTATTCCGTGAATTACAGATTCAAAAGCTTGTCGCTTTTGTATTCGAACTGAAAACATTGCGTGACAAGCTCTTGAATCTGTAACTCAAGAAATAACCTACATCACACATCTAAAGCAATTATTTTTTACTTTTTAGCGCATTTGAATAAAAGCTTGTCTTCAAAAAGGTTTTTTATTAATTATTTTATTCTGTGCTTTTTAGTTAGTACGCCTTAATCTGTGCATTTTTGTTTAAGCCTCGTTATTATGAGGCCTTGAGCTATCTAGTTCTTCAATAAGGAGACCATCTAAAGATTAACTCGCCATCTTCAATTTATGAATTTCGGCAAAAAATCAACAATCCTCGACTAAATTCATAAACTCTGGCATACCAATTTTGAATAGAAACGGTCCATAATCACAAAACTCGTCCACCATTTTGGAGCCGCCATCTTGAATTTATGAATTTTGATAAACAAATTATAATATCCGACCCCGAAAACCCCCACATACCAATTGTGAATAGAATCGGACCATAATCAAAGAGATCGTCCGCCATCTGGAGCCGCCATTTTGGTTTTATGACTTTTGTCAATCTTCTTCCCCAAAAACCCCCACATACCAATTTTGAATAAAATTGGACCATAATCACAGAAATCTTCCGCCATCTTGGAGCCGCCATTAACCCCCCACATAACAATTTTGAATCAAATCGGACCATAAACACGAATCTCGTCCGCCATATTGGAGCCGCCATTTTTTTTTAACATATTCCATAACGCATTGTCAATTGTCACCGGAATTAACTTTCAAGATTTGTACTAAACATGCACATACATACATACAAATGTGAAGTTAAATGAAAGCGTGTAAAAAAGGATGCAAATATAGAGAAAACCGGTGTAAGATAAACGTAAATTTTTTTGTGTTTTTAAGCAGTATGCCCTCCGGTTTTTATGATGTAGGTGAAAAAACAAAAGGCACATCGATTGATGAGGTCTAAGGTTTATAAAATAGAGAGAAAAAAAAAGTTTATGAAAATATAGAAAATAGAGTTGCAGGAATACTGGTCCTCTGATATAGCATCTGCCTTGAACTTATTTTGAAAAGGAAGCCACATATAACGGTCCTGCGACATGGGAGCAACACGGCAATGTCGGAAAATCGAAATAGTATGAAAGTTTTATTACATTTTTTTAATATGATAAACCGCACAACTTGTGTGCCATTTTTATTTCACAAAGTAAATTACTAACTTTAATTATAAACCAAGAGGCATACTGATTAAAAACACGGATGTTTTTTCATAATTTTGCAAATTTTTTTACAATTTTTTATATGGAAAACTCGCAAAACTTGTATGCCGTTTCTTATTTCACCTACATATACCATGGTTATAATGAAAACAGAAAGGCATACTGCTCAAAACATGGAATTTTTTAAATCTATTTTGCAACTTCATTTTGATTTTTCAATATGACGAACCCGCACAATCGTATGCCATATTAACTGGTGATTTTTTTTAAACAGCTTTATAACAAGAACTTGTATAGGTACTTATCAGTGGCATCCTGTTTAAAAACGCGGAAAATTTCCTTATTCAAATAAGTTCACGTGACCATACCAACCTTTCGGGACCATCCTAACGGTATGCCAATGATTTTCCGAGGATTTTTTTTAAATTTCGTTACAAAACACATGGCAGCCTGATTAAAATCGTACCGAAACAGAATATTTTCGTACAAATGACGAATTATTTTTCAATATGAAGAACCCAGGACGACTCTTTGATTCATGCATTATTATCATGAGGATATACGGACAATATTGTCCTCTAAAAGGCATACTGAGTAAAATCATATCTCAAAATCGGTCACTATCCCACGGTCTAAAAAAGTTATCCTGAAGTATATGAAATCGTTCAATTTATTGACTTCTGATTCTAGATATTCCAAATCCATCGATAAATATTGGTAAACAATTTGCATTACTAATTTTCCAATTGGTTAATGATTTTATCTGATCGTGTCATTGTATGTACACACAAATAACGTATATCTAATAACCGCAAATAAAGATAATGAAAAAGGCAAGCCGAACAAAAGAACATTTGTGGCAACAATGGATCAATGCGCTTGGGTTGTAATTAGCTTGTTTTATATCAACGCATTGCTAGTGTTCTGGTGGCAGGGTAGCAATTTTTTGCCCTGTTTTCTTCTCTGTCAACTGAATTTGATTTATTCAACGATCGATGAAAGAAATACCATAAATATTAAAAATATATGAACTGGGGCTTCAATTAAAATTGGATAATTGTCGGTGAACTCTTATTGAAGACTGAAAGCGATACTGCATAGAATAATTGACAATTGCTTCATCATATTGATTATACAATTTTAAGGAACAGTACTATTATATATCTACTCCAAACTAATACAAAGCATGTTCAAAAACTTTTCCGAATGTTTTACCTTTGCCATTCAAACTTGTATTAGAATTATCTCAGTGATTTTTCGAAGAAAAAAAAACTAACAATATGGAGCTAACGATGAGAAACTTATGTGCTTTATACTTCCTCTAGTATTACAAGTTGAATTGAACATTAAACGAGTAGTAGCATTAAGTAGTATATGTTTCTTATATTCAAGATGATTTATTCAATTTATCTTTGCCATAAAAGATCTTGTCTTGTCTCTTAGAGGCCGCCACATAATTTTTTTATATGAAATCTCCTTTTCGTGTAATATATATATATATATATATATATATATATATATATATATATTACATAACACTCACTTTTTCGACTGTAAACCATATATCTGCCATCATTATCCGAGTCAAAATCGGACGTATCACACATGGCTGAGGAAGAAATACGAAACAGTTCTTCGGCGGAACGTCCAACACTAAACACTATTGTTGATTCGAAGCACTCCTCAAAGCACTGTGTTTAATAACGATATGTACATGTTGATATCACACAATACAGACTGTTGTGTCCGAGCTTTCGGAATGAAGTGGCATTTGCTTGTGGAAAGGAAGTACCGACCTAACCAAGATAAGCCGTTGGCTTCTTCAGTGGCGTATTAGTATTCACCTATGGCGATGTTTTCTTGGAAATGGTTGTTGACGATCAAATAATTTATTATTGTGCATGGATAGTGGCCGACGAGATCCTTCTTATTGATATTGGTACAGGTATAAGTAAAGATAATTCCCTCTGGAGTCACAGACGATTGAAAAATCTCACAAGTGGGTGAATTGATGCAACTGTCACTGAAATGAGAGTCACCGCATGCAGGGCATTCCATATGAGAAAATGATGATTTAATGGAAAAACCAAAAGTAGGCCTCATGGAATTGATAACGCTATGGTATCGAAATAAATATAGAAACCTCACACGTGAATACAAACAATAGGATAAAAGTAAAATTTCGATTAATGGTTTTCTTAACTGGGAAATTGGTTTTTTATATAGCTACGTTTTCAAGAAGGAAATTTCAGTTTTACCTCAAAGATGATATTATTACCAGTCCCGGTAGAGTATGGCTGTTAATTTATGTTTTACAATGAATGCATAATTTTTGTCCGTCATAAATGTTCTTTGAACTAGATTTGTTTGTTTGCTATTTGACAATGCAGTTTATCTTTCTTCAATTCATATACCACATCAATCTTTTCATTTTTAGAATCTGATAAAAGCAGCTGTGACAAACGAACAAGCCTTATCTATCAGGTTGATTGATCAAAAAACACAGTAGAAATGTCATTTTTTCGTCAGCTATAAGTTGTGAAATATTGTCTGGGGCTCAGCCATTGGGTCAATTTTTTTTGAGAAAATTAATTAGATACTATAAAACTCCTAGAATATTTTTCGATCGGTCAAAAATGTAAATATTCGAAGCAAATTCCTCATCACGACCAGGTACCAGAATCACCACAATCCAGGTAGATGGTGATAATCCGTCTATTTTCATACATATTTTTTGAATGCTAACAAATACGTGAGTCTAATGCCAGATTATAAAACGTTGTACCTAATCAGTGGAGTATATACAGTGCTGGTGATTTGAGACCGCAACACCCTCTTATTTTGGAAAGCGTTGACGGATTGGAAAAAATTAAAACATTGGTATACAGTATTCAATTTCCCCTATTAGTATATGGTGAAATTTGAAAAATCAATTTTTCCAAGGCCTACTAAGATTGATTTAATGGGTCCGAATTTCAAGATCGACTATTGAGCATTTTTTGATCGAAATATTAGAGAGCATATTCGATTCAGACATGTCTCAAATATATCTATACAAAGTTTAAGAATGAAATCTCATATAGGGTGTTTGGATTATTCGACTGACCCTGTATATGTTTACTTAAAAACTCATGTAACTATTCAATGTAGTACAATGTATAATATTCATCTATATTATATAAGATGAACAAACGTATCATTCATTTATCTGCCCCTAGTAATTGAATGTACTTTTGTACAGGGTCAGTCGAAAAATCTTTAATTTGAAAAGTATTGTGTAAAAAGCTCCGTATATGAGATATCGTGCCCAAACTTTGTATACATATATTTGAGACATGTCTAAATCGAATACGCTCTACTATTTCGATGAAAAAATATAGTCGATCTCGAAATTTCGACCCATTAAATCTACCTTAATAGGCCTTGGATATATGAATTTTGTTAATTTCTCCACATTGACTAATAGAGGAAATTGAGTAGTATATTTAAACATTTTCTTTTTTTCAAATCCTCCAACGCGTTTCAAAATAAGAGGGTATTGCTGTCTTGAATCGTACACACTGTATATTCAATGTTATCGAAAATGATAATATTTCACATTTTCTATACTTAGTTTGTGATGACCCTACAATATTAAACTTGATACGAATGATGGGATAGGAAAGGAATAGATAGGATTTTGAAAAATCGATGTTGTGGATGGGGGCATCTTTTACATAAAGTTGTATTCTTTTGGGTCAATTTGTGAGAAGTAAGTTCAATATATACGAAATCATTACGAAAAGTGCAGAAAGACTTCGCCGAACGAAGAAGCAGATGTATACGGAAGTTTTTTTCGATGAGACAATGACGGTTTCAGTTTCTGAACAACGATTTTTGGCCAATGAAAAAAATAAAGCCCGTTTGATTTCGATGATGACAAAAAAATTAGAACAGACTGCTTTTAATGTTGAGCAGGCTGAAGATGATGCTCATGGCTTGATTGTCAACACAGTGATTTCTTTCTGCTTTTCATTCGACGCTGTTTATATCGTTGACGAAGACGTAGATCTTTCAGTTCTGCTGACAGCATTATGATCATTCAAAACCAACATCTACTTTCGCAAACCGGGGAGAGGCAAAACTGCTCAAAGAGTGTATCCCGCGAATAGTTTGAAAGTTAATGAAGCAGCCGAAAACATCCAGTTTTTACATGCGGTTAGCGGCCTTTATTTTCAGTTTTTAAGCACTTAAATGAAATATTTATGTTTGTATGTATTTCAATTTCTATGTATATTATTACTATTTATATTACATGAAAATAATAAAGACCTTTATTATTATATCATCATCCCCCTTCAACTAAGAAAAAACATGTTTCGCTTGTCCAAAAAAACAAAGGACTCAATGCCGTCATTGGCATCTTCAGAGATCAAAATGCCAAACCAAAAGACATCGCAGATGCTGGAGCCCGCTTTCTCGCAACTTTAGATGGTGGCAACATTGAAAAGGAAACCGTGGAAAAAATCCGCTACCAACGTTTCGCAAAATCGACGTCAATGAAAAACAAATTCCACCTAGCTTCTTTATCACCAACGAAGGACGCTGCATGGTATCATGCATTTAAGACCGACCACCAAGTCCAAAAATGGCGTGGAATAAAAAAAAAAAGCATCCGACTGGGGCTGGAAACTCGGTACCAATGGGCTCACTCCAGTAACAATGTCAGAGAAATCCTTTTCGTTTATATGTTGTACTAATATGTTTATTATCATGATATCTTCAATTGTTACTGAAACATCACATTAAAAGTGAAGTATGGTTGTAAGAAATAGTATTGTTCATCAATATTCCTGAAACAATCACAATTGGCGCTAGTGTTTGGGGGAAGTTATTCAAGTGAAGGTCAATCGAGTTTGAATTGGGAGCACCTTTGAATTTGAAAATTTCGACGAAATTTTGGGATTTGACAAAATTACTTTCACAAAATGAAATTTTCGAGGACGGAACTGGGACAAAGAAAAATTGAAATAAAATCATGCGTATTCCCTATTCTTGAAGCACATTATTGTTTAGTTTCTTTTTCAATATCGAATATACCATTTTAATTTTTAATCCTGGTGGTACAAATTAACAGAGTCACCGAATGTATTACGAGGAATTCTTATAAGAATAATAATAAATCAAGGATTTCATCACTTAATTCAGTATGTTTTCAATCCATCCTCAATTTACCTCGAATTTAATTTCAGTTTCAGAATATTCTCTAATAGTTGTGTGCTAATCGTTATGCGTGGAATGATGATGCTGTGTGAAAAGATACTATTTACGAAGGTAGCCCCAGAAGTACCCGACGTGAAGTATAGATGGCGGTTGTTGTTTGAAAATGATGCGTTGTTTAATATTTCTTTGGCCACCATCAATAGTGAACGCTTTCAGTAAATTTTTTAAAAAAGAAAAAACAATGTTCATTTTAAATGATACAATACATACTTTCATTTGAAAGGCCTCAGTCCACACTCAGTCCAACCGAAGCAGAGCTAGATCTACTCTGGGGAAATCTGCTCCTTCATTTACAACAGTAAAATATTGGGTGGGCGACTCGAAACGAGGCCGTATGAGCTGCTAAGACGAACATCGCAGTGGTCAACCAAACCAAAAATTGTAAAAAAGATCCACAAAATGGTATTGGATGGCCATCGACTGAAAGTGCGCGAGCTAGCAGACATGGTAGGCATGTCAAAAACTGTACATCGCATATTGACTGAACATTTGAACATGAGAAAGCTGTTCGCAAGATGGGTGCCGCGATTAATCACAATGGAATACAAACAGCGTCTTGAGGATGTTTCAATCGCCTGTTTGGCGCCAATAAATGTATTTCACAGAAATAAAACCGTGTTTTTGTTTCCATTCATAACCATTGATGAACCATGGGTCCATCACTTTACACTTGACACGAAGGGAGAGTCAAAACAATGGACGAATCATCTGCAACAGAAGGCGAAGACAGTTTCATCAGCATGCAAGGTCATGGCGTCAGTTTTTTGGGATGCGCGTGGAATAATTTTCATTGATTATCTTCAGAAAGGAAAAACAATCAACGGCGAGTATTATGCGAAGTTATTGCAGCGTTTGAGTTATAAAATCAAGAAACGGCCTCATTTGGCGAAAAATAAAGTTTTGTTTCAAAGACGATTATTTTCTGTTTCCAAACTTGAAAAAATGGCTCAGTGGTAAAATCATAATGAAGAGATGAAGTCCGGGGTTGATGGATATTTTGAGGAGCTCGACGATTCCCACTATGAATAGGGTATCGAAGCTATTTAAGATTGCTGGGAAAAGTGTATCGAGCTAAAAAGAGACTATTTAGAGGAACACAGATATTTTTCAAATTTTTTTGTGTTTTCTTTGTTAGATCGGCTACTTCTGGGACTACCCTCGTAAAAAAGCACGGCCCGGCTGTTCAGGTTGACGTTAGTCTATCGATATCTGAAGTCCAGCAATGCTGAGCGCGATTAGTACTTGGATGGGTGACCACCTGCCAGGGAAGGTTCGCGTTGAAAGCCAGTATAACTGCATCGTAGTAAGTCTAGACGAATCTTTGAAAACTTTAAAAAACAACGCATTATTTCTTCTAATAAAATGAAATAATTGTTCATTATAGCTTGTTGGCCAATGTGTTGGGAATGAACATAGGAATAAAAAAATATTTTTTGTTCTTCTATTTTTTAAATGAGTTTATCTCATTTTCATTACTATAGGTATATTACGAAACAAATTTGAAAATTTAACGCATATTATGTCAAAATACACGTGTAACTATGTATAATCTCATGTAAAATACAGAATGATGACCACATCCAAGTTACGTCAATGAAATTTATTTTCAACCACAACATTACCCCAATCAGTTTTCCTGCTACTCACGTTCTTTTTTCGGTATGGCGGCTTTGCGGTGGTGGTACGAGAGGAGTCTGGGTATATTTTCCCCAACTATCAGTATCCGCAGTTTTCGCAATCAAATCACAAATAGGACTCATATTTTTGGTTCAATTTATATATTTTTTTTCTTTTTCCATAACTCAAGTGTGATAATAATGCTTTTTCTGATTATTCACTCCAACGTGTGGACAAGAAAGGCATATCCTGTCCGGGGAAAAGTCGACTATTATTATTGCCAAAATGTATCCTTGGTGGCTTATTCATATTTGCGCCACCCTGTACACCGTAGGCAATGGCATTGGAAATTCCGTTTTTGGCCGGTCTCGAAAGAGAGGAAAAAGCTATCGACTTCGCTCGAGAACCTTTTGTCGTATGAACGTGAGAGTTCGCAAGAAATTCTGGTAAACAGTGGCAATATGGTACGACGTCTTTGCATCTTTGTATGTTCCATATGGGATGATTTTGTTTTCGAAAAAACCTCATAACATCTAAGGTCAGTAATATCAACATTTTTTTGAGTTGGCGATAGCTGACACTGATTTCCATAGGTTTTTTGTACCACCCCGTTACGTGCCGTTTACAAGGCACCACCTGAGCAGTTGTTTTTTTACAACGAGCTATTTTGACAAACCAGGGCAGACATCTTGTGCAAAATAGAGAAATAGCTATACCTCAACACAGAAGCCGCAGCCTCAATTTTCTGCAAGTGGTTTGTCGGCAGAGCATTAAGAAAACACCATATCATTAGAAAAAACGGCATGACACTTCACCCGGCAGTGGGATAAGTACAATACTAGAGAATTCTGGGACCCTCAGTGAGTACACGTTTGATTTTTCTCCCTCAGAGCGTGAAAGAAAGAAAAGGGGGCCAAACCCGGAAATATCAGCTTTATCCTTTACCAAGTTACCTATTTGTCAGAAAGTATATGTTTTATGTAAATTTAGTAATTCTTAAGAACTCAGTGTGATCTAAAAATAGCTGTTTCTAGATAATCCCAAGGGTACCTTGTATTTTTTATGTGGTAGCTCGTACGTTTATTCATCAGCCCAGTCACTAGGTAGGGCACAAAATATATAAATATATTTTGATTTATATCGATTCCTTTCGAGTCGTAAGTCGAGATTGTACAAATCTAAATTTCATAGCCGTGTGTAAAATATTCATTTTTTATATTGTTCCTATATGCAATTTTTGTAATACACTTTATATGATTATTGTTATTTTCCATTCTGAACTGTTCTGTATTCCATTTTCCTCTCCCCGTTGAAATTATTCGACTAACGCCCAAAAAGAAATAGCTGGAGTTTGAACACTTGAAAACACAAGAAAAAGAAACAAAATAAAAGCCACGGCCCGGCTTTTTCCTCATCAAAGAAAGGAGTTATCAGGCAGGTACGTTTCACTGGAAGTGGATAGTTTTCCAGGAAAGCGTTACAATCAGTTGTGAGGAAAATCGAAAAAATCTGCCACACAAAATGACTCGTGCTTAATGGCCATCGAGTTCAGTTAATGTAACACCAAGAATAGGGAATTAGTTAAAAATGTTCAAAATAAAAATGACTACATGATTTACAAGTTTCTGAGATCATTTGCCAATCAATCAAAGAGTCAGCTAGAAATATGTTTATGGAATCATATGAAACTTGAACACACACACAGACGCAAAGGTTTCAGTGGCACCTAACGAATCACAAAAATATATTCTATTCTATTCTTTTGAAAACTGAAAATGCAGAGAAATGAAGTACCTACGTAAAACATACGCTGGATTTAGAAAACAAAAAAAAGTTTTGTGGCTAACATAATAGTGCTAAAATACTGAATTCACACACATACCTACTTACTGATGGTCCATCAATGTGCCAAACATAAAAATATTATCGACTGTTAACCTGCCCCATATGCCAAAAATCCTCCAGTCTCTCCTACTGTATTGGAAAATGTATAATTTTTCAAAATAATATTCCATTAAAAAGCTTTAAAGCTATTTGGGGAATGAGCAGCAAATATTGATCTGTTTGAAAAAATGAATATACAATCAGATGAGACTGAAAGATAAATTTTACTCACTATCTTCCATCGTTCAAGATAACTTCTTGGGAGGTGTTCAGGTTGAAAAGGGAAACATTAAATGAAAAGAAAGATTTTCCTGAGAATTGAAAATTATACGATAAAAATAAAGTTTGTTTGTAATATCTACCATGAAATGTATTGTGAAAGGATCCTAACTCAAGATACAAAATCTGAAAGTGAAAATTTTCATTTTGATCCAGATAGTTATTGGATTTTTTAATAGTCTCAATTGAATAAAGAATGACTAACTTGCCAGAAATCACTTATAACATTGACGCGAGAGTGGCATCTCATCCACTAGGTTTCCAAAACATATCTATCTACTTGCTATTTTTTTTAATTTTTAGCCTGTCATGTAATATAAAATTATAAATCTGTTTTTGAAATATGAACATTTGATTTTATGAACACCCTGTTTATATTTTCAAACAAATCAATTATCAATTGCCAAAAGGGTCACTCCTAAGTGAAATTGCTTCTAGAAAATATGTTTCCCAATTCTTTCGGTTTTTCTGATGACTGTGAAAGCGTGAAATAGATTTTTGTTGGTAAATATCTGAGTAATAGCACTTTAAAGTTGAGAATTTGATGATTTTCAAGCACCGTTACCTCACGCCAAAATCATTCACAATGCTTTTTTTAACAAAACATACTAGTGAAGATCAATTTTTCAAATAAAAATAATGCTTGATATCGAAACTCAGTTACAACAAAAAATTATTTATACTAAAATTGATTAAAGACAGATCTTATCCACAAGCAGAATGTTTAGTACACGAGTTTTCAATACTGACCAACTCCGAAATTCCGAAAATGATGACAGTGAAGGGTTGCTTTGGTTCCTCGATAAACAACGTGTCACTTGATGATTTATCATGAGCTGAAGTTTTTACACACGCTTTATTAGCGTCACCTGACTGTATGTATGTATGAATTGTAACGAAATCTTTGATATAAATTTTTACCCACTTCCGAAATCATTTTGCATAGGTATTGAGAAGAGGTGACTATAAAATAATTTGATATAACCTCTATAACCTGTTATTCTCAAGATCGCCAGAAAAAAATCTGTAATTCACAAGATTTGATGAATTCACTAGTACGTTCTTAGTACTTTCCCCAAAAATTATGTATAAAAGATCTTATAGTTTGAGGTACGGAGAGGCTGAAGAGACATATCAACCCCATTACATCTACGTTAACCAAAAGTTAGAAAAAACTAAATATGACTACTAACTAAAAAATAAAAAGAATACTGTCATTGACCAAAAAAAATATTTTTATGTAAAAAAGCGTGTGGTGCTCTCTACTTACTTTTCATAATCACTCTACCTTTTCGAGAAGCTACCCATAAAAAAAATTTAAAAAAACTGGTATCACACCCAAACCTTTTTTTCATTAATTTTGTTTTTGTTCAATGACTTTGTTCTAATTATTTTTAATGATTAGTTCATATTGCTAAAAATGCGTGTTTTTTTTTTTTAGTTTTTTCAAACTATAATTTTATTTTAGTAGTTCTTTTTTTCTACGCACTATATTTACAAACATGTTTGAAATTTATTCAAAAAACGATATTTTTGTTCATTCTACCAATACATGTTCTCTTAAAATCGATTAGCGTATTTGAAAAATAATATTATTTCTATGCTAAAATCAACGATAGAATTAAATATATGTTTTTGTGTTCAATAGAGAAAATTATTTTTGAAATTTTCGTAATTAATCACTTGAAAGTATTTTTTGTTGAGGGATGACCATCCATAACGCACAAATCGAAATTAATCTATGAAAATCTATATAATTGTAAAATTACATATGGTGGACTTCAGAATTCAAGTTACTGAATAATTGAATACTTTTTATTCGTATGGAAGAAATAATTTGATGAATGCAGTAAATCATTGGTGAAGACTAATAGTTTCTTTATTTTTCATATCTTGGTTATAACCCCGAAAAAATGTAACAAAAAAATGGAATTGCAAAACCTGTCCCAATATTCTACTTAGTCCTTTGGTACCCATGACATTCTCATGGCGATGTGGGATGACTTAATCGTTATTGGTCGTGCTATTGCAATATCTGCTGTTTTATTTAAAATGTATATTACAATCTTTCATGGCAGCAGTATATTTGATGACAAGAATCAATGGTGTGTTGGGAGCTTTCCTTTCTTGACATACCAAAATAGATAGATATATAGATATTTCCCAGGAGATACAGAAGAAGTATACAAAAACATAATATTAAAGTTAGAGGTTAATTGATATCTAATGCCTAAACAGAATTCAAATCAAATTTTGAAAGAAAGTATGTTTCGTGTTCTGTACATTTTGAATTGTTGGGAAAGGGAGTTGAAACCCTAAAAAAAAGTTTAATTCACAAGATTTGGTGAATTCACTGCTACGGTCTACGGTACTTTCACCGAAAGTTATGTACAAGAGACCTTAGAGGTTGAAGTGCGGAGAAGCTGAAGGGGACCACTGATCCAGAAAACAGATGAAATTGTATATTTTATATCAATCATGGGTGTGTTGCAATGACAAATATATTTTGATGACAAGAATCAATGGCATCGACTCGACCTTTCCTTTCTTAACATACCAAAATAGATAGATAGATATTTCCCAGAACATACAGAAGAAGTATACAATAATATAATATTGAAGTTGGGTTAATTGATATCTAATGCCTAAGCAGAATTCAAAAAAAATTTTGAAAGAAAGTATGTTTCGTGTTCTGTACATTTTGAGAAGTTGGGAAGGGTGGTTGAAACCCTGGATTCTTATCATCAAATGTTTATACGATGGAAACATGACCACTATTGATATATTATAGTGACTATATAGAACATGAACTCATTTCAACTAATAATGATAATTATATACACTGCGGCTTTTAATAGCCCCCCCCTGTTAACTTTTGAACGGTTCGACGTAATCGAATGAAAAAAAACCTATCGAATGATATCACCGATACAACTTTTTGGAATGAAAGACATTGTAGTTGCCCGATAGACGGCGCGGGGGCACATCAACTTAAATTTTTTAAATAGCATGGGGGTCAAGTGACATATCGTTGAAAAGATAACTCAATTCCTTTTCAACAATCTACTTTTTTTTTCAATTTCGTTAATACGTTTTTTCACAATATGCATTTAAAATGTCAAGTATAACAAAATTTCGAATGCATATTGTAAAAAAACGTTTGAACGAAATTCAAAAAAATAGGATGGTTGAAAAGAGAATTGATTTATCTTTTCAACAATGTGCCACTTGACCCCCCATGCTATTTGAAATTTTTAAGTTGATGTCCCCCCCTCGCGCCATCTATTGAGCAATCACAATGTCTTCTATTTCGAAGAGTATTATCGTTGATATCATTCAAAATAGTTTTGGCCCCGTTGTTCTATGTCGAAGCGTTCTGAAGTTAACAATGGGGGGTGAAGAGGGGAAGCTATAAAAAGCCGCATTTGCAATTGTGATTCCGTAGAACAACCATAGTTGAAAGAAAAATTGAATAACCTCTTCAACGATGTGCAAATCGACCTCTATGCCTTTCGAAATTTTCAAGTTGATGTGCCCCCAGCGCCCTCTGACGAGTAATTGTAATGTATCTTCTCTCAAAAAGTAGGACCGGTAATATCTTTCAATAAATTTCATGTCTCATTGTTTCACATCAAACCGTTCAAAAGTTATTGAAGTAATGATACCATTCAGATCCGCACTTATATTTGACATTTCAAATGCATATTGTGAAAAAACGTTTGGAAAAAATTCAAAAAAATAGGATGGCTGAAAAGAGAATTGAATTATATTTCCAACGATGTGCCACTTGACCCCCATGCTATTTGAAATTTTCAAGTTTGGCCTCTCTGAGATTGTTGCCTTGGCGCACAAGCAATGTTAAAGCGAAGATATGTCGGATGCCCAATGTGTTTGAATGTTGTCTATAGTCGACCAACACAAAATATAACAAATATGCCCAATGGAGAATCAATTAGTCAACTAGACCACTGTTTCCCTTCCTGCACTCTTTGTCTCGAGCACATTACGTTGCAGTCTCGTGCATTTACGTGCCAGTCTACGCTCTAGCTAGGAACAGTTCAAAAGTGGTCCAGTTCACTAATTGATTCTCCTCGCGCATATTTGTTATATTTTGTGCTGGTCGACTATAGACACCATCCAACAACGAAACACATTGGAATTCGTATGTTGCCGTAAATTTTTTCCAGATCTGTAGATTGTCGCTTGGGAAAGTAGAGGTTTTATTCATTATGACCTGTATAATCTGATTTTGTACCGCTTCTAAATTTTATTGGTTATAATTGATCACCGCTCTCCAAGCGATAATACCATAAGCAGTTTCCTTTTGTTTTCAGCGTTTTTCACATGCCACAACGCCACATGTTTTTTGGTTTTCTTCTGTTTTTTGAACTTGTTTTGAAGCTCCAATCAACCCATTCAATTGATTACTACATAGATGGAAATATTTTCAGTGCTTCTAATAATTTTCTTATTCATATTATTTATAAACAAAACCTTATTTTTCTTTATTGTAAGATAAGTTGATTAATTAATGACTACATATCACTCCAAGCAATCAAAATTAATATTTGCATCCAGAAACGAAGGAACTAATAATAGTGCTATATCGTTGGATTCAGAATTTTATGCGGAATCGGAAAACGTACCGAAAAATATGGGGCCTCAAAAAAGTAGCGTCGGTAGGTAGCTTTATGATGAAACGCTACCTGGATCAGAATTGTTTTTGGGTCTCATTTAATTTATTTCGAAAATATTTGCCGAGTAATAATGAGTTCATATAAAAACGGTAAAATTATTAAAAAAAACTCAAATCACACAAGGCACATGTTCAAGTTCCCGGTTCAACATTCCGGACGAATCTAAGTGTTAAAACAAACACAGTGAGGAAGCACTACATTTAACCGGATGCATTGTTTACTCCTGATTTTTCCTCCTGATGCACAGATGGTAGCTAATGTACTGATTCATGACATAACCCCAAACGAGAACAGTTTATTGATATAACACCGTATAATTTTAGCAAGTAATTAGCAGAGGTGAAAGAAAAATTCTTGTGCTGATGATGTGTTGATATCGCGGGATGGTATGATACACGAGTGCTATTTTTGAAACATGCCTTTTTTTCCTTCAGTCTAATTAATTGTTGGTGAGACAGTTGGCGGATTTTGGGTGTGAACTAAACAACATCATATGGCGTGGCCAGTCAAAAAGGTCGATTTTAAGTTTTATTTATTAATTCTAAATTTTTCAACAATTAAGCTGACAAATCCTGTAGAAAAAATGGGACATATTTTTATTAGAAAACACAAACAGCATTTCTATTTTTGTGTAAAGCTAAAACTCTACGATAAGAAGTTGGAAAAGGTTCAAATTTCCCTAATCGTTACCTAATATTTATTTCTAATCTGACCCGGTTCAAAGTATATAATTTCATAATGATATCAAAAAGTTAAAAATTGAGATCCAAAACACTTCTGAAAATACAAAAGTTCACTTAGCTATTGAACAAAAACACACAAGGATATGGACAGTACTTACTTGGGTTTCAAAATCAGTACCTTTTTTTATTCCTTTATTGTTGCACCTAGAGGATGTGACAGCATCCTATATAGGTACATCCTATATCCTTAAAATTACCATACAGAGCGTTGAGAGGTATACATGATAATACAATACTAAAAAAAAGACAAGGCACTAACAACTAAATTTACTAAACTATAAAAAGTAAAAAAACTTAATTACATGAAGCCTATAGTAGGATAATAATCAGTGGATTATTTCATTTAGTAGGAGGTATTTTAAACAATACTTGAGTTTTTCAGAGTGGAGGGATTTAAAATTTATTGGGAGTTCATTGTACTAATTAACCCTTTTCACTGTTATTGAGTGTTCGCCAAATTTTGACCTAATTCGTGGAACAATTATGTCACTTTTATGTCTTGTATCATGATTGTGTATTGAAGTTCTCCTGTTGAGCAAAGTATGTATTAGTGTGTCTGGATTTGTTAATACCTAATAATTATGTATAATATATAGTATAATAATTATGTCACTTTCAATCGAAACCATTACTGACGAATAGATGACGTCCTTACCTGACATTTAAAGATTGTTCGTTTTCACATATTAGCATAATATTCAATTTAAGAAAGAGAAAGGAACATAAACTATTGTGAAATATCATCTAAGTATAGTATATCTATCCATTATCAGTTGAATAAAGTCATTTTCGACTCAAAATATAGGGTTCGTTCAAAATCGTATATATTATAATGTTGAATTATGAAGAAATCCGGAAAGAGAAATAAATATGATTCCCCGTATAAAGTATATAGTAGACCAAATTGCGTAAAAACTATTCTGGCGTAAAAACGAGTCGATAACTTCGCTAACCGCTCATGCAATAAATTACCGTAAACCATCACAGCCTATGTGGCCATGTTCGATAAAGCGGCAGATCCTATTAAGTTTATCATCCCATTATCATTCCATCCAACTGAGAATGGATACGATCGAAAGAATTTCTTATGAAAGGAGTACACAGGGCAAAAAAAATATAAATTCATTGAAAAACATCAATGGTAATTTATAGCGAATTTCTGTTTGTGTCTACATCTGGATGGAAGTTGTGGCTGAAATTTGTGGAGTTCAGGGAGGTCAACGACGTATAGTTTTCATTCTTTCAACAGCCGCTGTTTTGAAACTACTCGATCGGTTTTGCCCATTTTTGATATAAATAAAAAGGATGTTTTGTCAAATGTTATTCCATTCGGTGGAGAAATTTTGTTTCCAGTTTGTCTAAAAATGCCGTTATATCAATGCACGCTCCATAACTTTTTTTCTATCAAATCTATCGACTTGATTTTTTTTGACGATATGTTTGACAATGAGGCATATTCTGAAAATATTTCTATTTATACATATACAAGGATGTCCTGAAATAAGATACAGAATTGAGTTCAATTTTTTTAAATGTTTCTGTTACATTATGGGTTTGCCACTAAATTGTCGATATAACGCACCCAGGTCTCTTAGACAATACTTTTTGACAATTTATGTGTCAAAATAGCGTCGTGCACATACACTAGAAAAAAATTTATAACTTCAGAACTTAACCATTTTTTTTTCAGTCGGTTCCTTAGGATTTAGCGCATGTTTTGAAGCAAACTCGGAGTCAGTGTTCCATCGCCTATTAGGAGGTTTTGAAAATGACAAATTATAAATGGCAATAACTTGACTTTTTAAAATTCAACCCCCTTTATTTTATTGCATCATTGCATGACATTTTTCGAAAGCTTTCTGACGATATAGGATCTGAGAGGTCTACTTTGTAAAGTTGGCGGAATTTGTTGCAAAATAAGAAATTTTTATGTTTTTTTCGAAGAAAAAAAAAGGAATCGAGTAGGCCGCTGTCCTAAAATTTGACACATCCGTGTACTTTCAATAATTGTACACGTCCAATTGTGATTAATAGATTTCATTCGCGAAGAATTAGTGAATATGGTCTACTGTATTGGCGCAGCTGACAGAAATCCTTTATTAGCAAACAGAATCTACCATAAAAAATATCCAGAAGCAAGAACTCCACGGGTGTCTTCATTCCAAAAATTAAGATATCGGTTTGAACTCACTGGTAGTATGTAGTAGAAACGAAATTGTTGGTGATCGGATCAATGAGAAAAATGAGTTGCAAGTTTTATTGATGCTACAGGAAAGTCCTCACATGAGAACTAGGGAAATAGCAGCGGAAACAGATATTTCACAAGGTACTGTGGACATAATAATATTAAAACAACCCTTATCATCTGAACCTACATCAATAATTATATGGTAATGATTTTGCAAATAGAGTGACGATGATTATAATACAAAATTCTGTTTTCTGATGAAGCAACGTTCAAGGACAACGAATCGGACAACAAACATAATATGCAATATTATGAAATCGAAAATCCTGGTTGAGGACTGCTGATCACCTAAAGCGATCGTCGCTTAATGTTTGGGGATGAATTATTGGAAATCACATTATTGGACCCTACTTTTTCGACAATGTGCTGCATGGTGAAAGTTTTTTACTTTTTTTCGCGAATATTTTCCCAAAATCTTAGAAGAAGTGGATTTGAACACCAGAAGGACCATGTGGTTGCAAGACGATGGTGCTACAGTGCATAATCATAAAATAGTGCGATAATTTTTAGATCAATCCTATCCTAATCGTTGGATAGACACAGGAGGTACTATTCCTTGGCCCGCGCGATTCCCAGACCTTACTCCTATAGATTTCTTTCTTTGGGGGTAAGTGAAGAAAAGGGTTTTCAGAGATCGTTCAACAGATGATATGAAAAATAGCATCACGGAAGCCTTCCGTTCAACTCATGGAGTAATGCCTTGCTAGAGTTCGGGGATCATTTACTGTGGAACATTAACATTCGAGCAGTTATAAGTAACCTTTCCTCAATTTGTTTCCTGTTCTTGTAAAGATTACTAGAATTGTTTCCTTTGTGATGTAGGTACTCTTGTTTCTATTGAAATTTCATTTTGTTGAAAGAAATCTCGCAAATTCTACAAAGTAGATCCCACAAACCCTATTCCGGCAAAAAGGTCTTAAACATGCCATGCAATCAAATATACTAAGGGTGTTGCACTCGAAAAATTCGAGTTATTGGCATTTGTAATTTGTCATTTAAAAAAAACATAGTAGACGGTGGAACATCGACTGCTAGTTCGCCTCATCTCAAAAGATGCGCTGAAGCCTAAGGAATCAACTGAAAAAAAGTTGGTTGAGGTATCTTGAATGGTTCTGAAGTTATGAATTTTTCTGTGGGCACGACCCTATTTTGACGTAAATTGCTGTTTTAACGTAAAGTTAAAAACTATTGCAGATAAGTCTAAGAAACCCGGGTGCATTATATCGACAATTTAGTGGCGAATCCAAAAATGCAACAAAAATGTGGGGTTGTCATTAAAAAAACAGAACTTAGTTGTGTATCTTAGTTTGGGACATCCTGTAATGAATTGAAATATTTTTAAGAATATGCCGCATTGTAGGACCTATCGTTTAAAAAAACAAGTCGATAGAATGGATAGAAAAAAGTTACGGAGCGTGCACGCACCGCAGTGTCACCATATAAATAAATAAATAAATAAATATATATATATATATATATATATATATAAACTTTCGAACTAATGATACTTTTAAAAATCGTTAAATGGTCAAAATTTTGGGGAAAAACGTCAAAATTTTAAGAAAAAATCTAAAATGCTGAGAAAAATTTTTCAAAATTCAAAAAAAAATATACTGGTAGTATGGCGCCAATACGCCGTCGTAGGTTTCTCTATTGAACGTGATATCATCGGTGACATTAGCTCACGGATAACTCCATTTTGGTGGTTAAAAACTGATGGTTTCGTAGTTGCCTCCTACATAGGAATTAGTTTTAAAAGATATGTATCTTACAATTTTATATATTTTTTGTTGCTTATTTATATTGGCCATATACTCAATTCTTTGTGGACATGGCATAATAAAGTAACGATGGTTGGAATATGGGAATATGGTACGGTAAAATTGATCAAAGTTCTAATGTTCTAAATGTGTCCTCGCTAAGCAATCAAAAATGTCAGAGCTGGATTGAAAAAAAAAAAGTGAACAATTTCGATCACAATTTTGTTTGTTTGAATATCTAACAAGGCGTCAGATTATTTCTATCCAATATCAAATGATTTTTGATATTGTGTTATTATATTGTATGGAACTTTTCTCTTTCTGTGGACTAACTCAATTAATTTTTGTTCAATCGATTTTTTTGCTAGTGATATTTTATCCTGCCAGTGCATTGAGGATATTTTTGATTTTTCAATATTATTTGTCAACTCGATGATTCATCATTGTGAAATATAATTTTAATTTATCAGTTACATTTTTTTTTATTTTCCCTTTTGTTTTGTTATATCTGATAGTTTATTTATGGCCTATCATTTGAAAACACGTCATTCATAGAATCACGTTCAGTTTCAAGATTCGCCTCATCACTCTGTAACTTGGGAAGTTTTTTACGTATTGTCGTTTCAAAAATCTCATTTGGAGATATCAGGAAATCCTTGGTGCCGTAAATAAGTTAGCGACGCCTAATTAAATCTTAAACTCGAAACACGAAAATGTAGGAAGGGCTCGCCTATAATAGACTTATGTAAGTCGTTTGTTCGCGCTTCGCCGGAAATCCTAAGCGTCGCGACGATTTCAGTCGACATCGGAATAATACTGTAGCGGAAGTCCAGTGTCCAAATATAAAAGTTCAGAAAAAATATTACTGACATCGGTTGAGGTGTTAGTAAACAATTTGTTCGTTTTTAGTAACTCCAGGAATGAAAACTGTTTAATAAAAATAAAAAATTCACAGAAGAAGACACGGGAAAATGAGAGAAACAATTAATTTCAATATATTCAGACAAGCACTTGAGATATTCAGCAAAGAGCAAAATATAGGTACATGACAAGTTACTTTTTATTTCATATTTTTAATGAATGTTTCTTTTGAATTCTTAATTCTTATCATTGAAATATTTGCAGTTGCTTTTTACCCCAGTCATTTGGTAGTTTTACCTGATGGAAAGTGTTCCGGGAGTTTTGAAAAATTGGTATTTTTTAAAGATTTCGATGTGTTTTTTCCGAATTTTCACTTTGCTATCTCGATCTTTGCCGCTCGCGCCGCCATATTGGAAAAATGGCGTCCAAAAACAGTTTTTTGACAATATCTTATTTCCGACTCATTTTACGATGATTATTTTTGACATTTCTAGAAACCAATGAAAACTTTCAATTCAAATCAATCATGTATGTTTTGGCCAATCAAAACATTATTATAGTGAAAATTTTATACCAGTCATTTTCAACCAATCAGATGCTTTATTTCGACATTGTTACTATGGTAACCAGCAAATTTTCTAAAAAATTTTCATCCACATTAGCATATAGACGTTAAATTAATAAGTGGAAATTTCCCGGCACATGACAGCTATCATATAATTAGACAAAAATAATATTAAAATAATATTGACAACAATTTTTATTTACTTACTTTATAAGTTGGGAATATTACAACAATTTATTAAGGTGTACATTCTATAATATCATTAATTAATTTTAAATTCTTCAAGAATTCCACTTCTACCTCCTCTTTCCTAAGTGGTGAATAAAACACAGAACGGGTGTTTTTTTAACAATATGCCTGTGTTTCATAAAATAAAAATCATACTGAGACACCAGTTTATTTCTTTGAGTATTAGATTTGTGTCCAAAAGAAGGCACAATACACTAGGTATGTTAGATATTTTACATTTTTATGGTACATTTTAATGTGCTGTGATTCTTTGCAAAAGGAACACAATTCATACGATTGAAAGTTCATTTTATTATCACTTTTTTACTAACTTATGATTGTATACAATGTTATGAGGAACTTATAATGCCACAAATAAAATATTGATTGACATGAGTAGTGAATGTCAAATCCATGGCTAACTTTACAAAATATTTTTTAAACTGGCAAAATACGCCAACAACATTCTATTTGGAATAAAGAATAAAATATCCCGATTTCCTGAATTATTTGAAAAACAAATTATTACCATTAATATTAATTTTTCTTAGAATTAAACCTTAAAGAATATGATAAATATTTAAGTATGTATGTATATGTATAGTTATATATTTTTGCTGTATATCACCTTTGTAGTCAATATTGACATTCCCTGAAACCTAGTAAGAAAATTGTATGAAATCAATTAATTTTACATAATAGTTTATCTGATCTTATATATTTTATTTTACTAGGGAACGGGGAAAATCAGAAAAAAATCTCCCCCAAAACTCCCATTACACACAGCCTTCTATTTATTTGTGAATAACGTCAAAATAAATATTTACTTAATGTTTTCTATTTAAATATAATTCCGGTATAAAATTTTTTACCGAATCCCCCACGTGCTTGAATTAATTGCGGGAAATTTGTCTCGTACATGAATTTTTAAAGAAAATTATGCCTCGTCGCTTCGCGACTCGTGATAATTTTCAAAAAATGTATGTACTCCAAAAATTTCCAGCAATAATTCATGCTCTAGGGAGATTATAAGTGAATACCACACGAGAGTTCGATAAAGTAGAAAATAAATATCCAGATTTCTTTCTCAAACTTGTTGCCAGCCACTCGAGCCCGTCGGGCTCTCGTGTCTATTGCCTGGCAACAAGTTTTCGAAAATCGGTCGAATTATTTTCACTTTATTCTCACTCTCTTGTGGTATTACAAATGAAAATAGTTATGTAATAAATTAAACTAGAGAAAATTTCAAACGGATTTTTGAAAAATGAATAGTTTCAGCGTATGAGGGCCGTAAAGTCTACTCCAATTTACATCAAGTATCGCATCAATTCAAAACTCGCACTGATGTGTCTTGGTTTGCGGCACCAGTACGCTAAAACTATTCATTTTACAAAAAAAACGTCAAAACATAAATAGTAGGAAATTTTCTCTATTTCAATTTATTACATAACTATATTCATCGCAAAATGAGTCCGGAAACGAGATATTGCCAAAAAAACTGTTTTTGGGCGCCATTTTTTCAATATGGCTGCGCGAGCGGAAAAGATACGAGGTGGCAAAGTGAAAATTCGGAAAGAGCACGTCGAAATCTATAAAATACCAATTTTCAAAACTCCCGGAAAACTATATACCTACAATCATAATATGTTAGTATCGAGCCAGTAAATAAATGGGAACAATACACTGAAATTACAAGGGGAGATCTGCATCTGAAAATTATTCCATCATTGTTTCACACTATCCACCCATATTATATAGAGAGAGGGAGAGAGAGAGAGGAGTGAAATTGATATCAATAATATACAAAGATTATAGTTATGAAATGTCATATTAACATACACACACATAAGTATATATATATATATATATATATATATATTCTTTATTTTCTCGGGATAAGGGCCTTAGTCAGTTTATATATTTTTTTTTCATTCGACTATTCGACATTGTTTATGTCATCTTCAGGTAAAAATATAATTCAACTATTATTCTGTCATTTCATGTTTCATGATTGAATGAACGTTATTGTTCAATCATGAAACATGAAATGAAATGAAAGAATAATAGTTGAATCATATTTTTACCTGAAGATGACATAAACAATGTCGAAACGTCGAATGAAATAAAAAATATATAGACTGACTAAGGCCCTTATTCCGAGAAAATAAATATAATATATATATATATATATATATATATATATAATATATATATATATATAAATATATATATATATATATATATATATATATATATATATATATACAGGGTGGCTACTTTTTTAATGGGATTGTATTGGTAACTTCCAAACCATACTAGTTAGAAGGTCGGTTAAATGGAGAAAAAGTTGCGTATCTGGAAGCATCATCTAGCGGGGGATACGAATCGAAAATAGCAGGGCCGGTTCTTGAGATATTACGAAAGAAGCAAATTCGATCATTTCGGTTTTTTGGTTATGCTTCATTTATTTTCGGAACTACCAAAAAATATTTCGTTGATTTTTTGTTCGGTAGTTTTTCTTTGATATGACGTTTTCAGATTTTTCATCTAACGTTTCGTATTCTCTGGACCACCCTCAACTTATTTTTTTTTTAAATACGGACCTGGATATTTTATGACAATTTTCGAAACAACTTTTCATCCTGAATCCAGCGGTGTATCATACAATGCCATTCAGAGACGGTTTTCGGGTAATATGGACCGTAATCCAAATTTTATTGGTACGGATCTCTATTGAATTTATAGAGTGTACAATACTTCGAGCATAAAATGATCAATTATTGAAAAAAAAAAACAATAATTTTCGACTATTTAAAAAAAAAAAAATAAGATAAATAATTAAGTGATCAACAATAAGTGAACGAAAAATAACTTTTAAATGCTCAAAACTTCTACCACTTTGTTCAATGATTCAATTATGCAATTTAAACTGCTTTCCTTTTACAATCGTTCCAAACGAGGTTTCAAAGTAAGTTCACATATCTTTCGAATAATTTCGAGGTTTCATTATTTATTTATATTTAATACTGACACATGAATTGAAATGATTTCAAACTAGTATCAACCTAGTTGTTATAAAATATAGGAGGCCGTGAAATCAATCCATAATTCAAAAACTGTCACATTATTTGTTATGTTGTTCTTTATTGCGTTACGAAAATTTCTCATCGTTCACAAGTTTTTTGGGTGTTTCTTAGTACCTAATCCAACTTCAATATGGTAAGATGCACTGCAGAAGCAACACGAGATATGTACGAATTGTACATTAAACTGGATAGAAATTCGTTAAGAGCAAAACAAAGTTACGAGGCTTATATCCCGATACAATGCAACTGAATATAAAAATATTTCGGCGATTGTCTACAACTATTCTCGAACATAATATATTCAATAAACCTAGAGTACCCTATGTTCGAACAAAGGAGCCAATCAACGATATCAATGTACTAGCTCAAATTTGAATAAATCCATACTTGGGTAGAGGACTATTGCGGGTTAATGTAATTTATCAAAAAGTGCTGTAAATAAGATAATCAAGAGACACAAATACAAAGCGGTACAAAAACTATATCGTAATGATCCTGAAAGAAGATTGCATTTTTATAATAGGTTACAACGAAGGTAAGAAATAATAACACAATATCATTTGGGGAGACGAAACAACATTTACAAATTCTGGTATGTTCAATCAAAGAAAAAAACATTTTTATGCCACGGAAAATCCTCACTTAATCCAAGAAGTGAGACATCAATATCGTGTCTCGTTGAATATGTGGTACGGTTTGTTAGACAATAAATTACTGGGATCGTATTGTATTGACGGAAACCTGACTGCAGAAAATATTTAGATATACTGCAGGACATGTTGGATATTTCATATCGTCTTAACGAAATCTGGTTTCAACAATATGGATGTGGTCCACACAATTCAAGAATGGTCACAGATTATTTGAATCAGACTTTTCCCAACTCATGGATTGGAACAACAGGTCCAATGGCGTGGCCTGACAGATCTCCAGAACCGACTCCATTAAATTTTTATTTGTGGGGGCATCTCAAAAATAAAATATTTAATTTAACGATGCAACGATTGAGATTCTCCGCGAAACGATTGAAGATGCATTGGAAGATATCCAAGAAGAGGATATAAGCAACTCCATAAAAAATTTGAATGTCAGAATAGCCAAGTGTATTGAATAAAATGAACAATTACTCAATTAATTCCAATGATATTTTCAAATAATTAGGTTTTCAATTCTAAGAACTGAATTTTTTCTTGTTATTATTAGTGATTGCGTTTTGAAATATCTACATTACTATTGTTCTTGTTGATGAATTGTTTCGTGAGAATTGACTTTATTTTTTTATCAAAAGGCATGGCACTATGTTGATTAAACTGAAGATGGCGGAAACTAACTGTAAATTTAATAAAATTTGGATTACAGTCCATATTACCCGAAAACCATCTTTGAAAGGCATTGTATGATACACCGCAGGATTCAGGATGAAAAGTTATTTCGAATAGTGAAAATATCCAGGTCCGTATTTAAAAAAAATAAGTAGAGGGTGGTCCGGAGAATACGAAACGTTGGATGCAAAATTCAAAGAGAATTAAATTACTACCGAATGAAAAATCTTCGAAATATTTTTTGGTTGTTCTGAAAATAAATGAAGTATAACCAAAAAACCGAAATGATCGAATTTACTTTTTTCGTCATATCTCAAGAACCGGCCCTACTATTTTCGATTTGTTTCCACTGCTAGATGATGCTTCCACATTTAACCGACCTTTTAACTAGTATGGTTTGGAAATTACCAATACAATCCCATTAAAAAAGTAGCCACCCTGTATATATATATATTTTTGGTAAAAGTGTTCCCCCTTGAAAAAAAAGACGGGACTGAGCGATTTTCAATTTTTTTCACGAGTTCGGAGATTAGGGGGGTGACAAGTTTTAGCTGGGACACACGGTATATATATATATATATATATATATATACATATATTTTTTATTTCAACACACACACTTTCATCAAATACATCATCATTGTGTTGTCAACCCCCTCAGCCCCAGCACCCCCTACTTCAGAATTTTCAATGGGACTACTATACCTGTGATACATCATTTTGAAGGGAATTCAAACCCAAATACATCGGTGTACTGAAATTGAGGATCGATCAAGTTTTAATGAAAACTAAGTTTTATCAAGATATTTTTATTTTTCATCACCTAAAATGTTATCATCGTAAGGTTCACTGTGGGTACTCCACTGTATTGAAAAATAAAATGCTGTTAGAAATAATAGTTCAGAAGGTGAGACAGACGTTTTTATGAAAAAAAAAATTGTCGCCATTTGTTTTTGTATACGCATATCTTTGTTTACGCCTTGGTATATTGATGTATTCGAGTCACTTCATTCAACAATTTGAAAACTTTCGAAAATGGTTTATACTATACAAGAGAGAATATCCATTGTAGCTGAGTATTTTGAAAATGGACGATGTGCTAGAGCTACGGCTCGAATTTTCAATGACATTTATCCAGAAAAAACCACATCATATCAGTACGTGCTTCAATTGATGAATAAGTTCATTGAGTCGGGATCAGTGCTGAATAAAAAACATGAACGAGAGAAGCCTATGAGAAATGAAGGGGTCGCTGTTGCAGTTGTAGGACATGCAGTGATGGACAACATTCAATCTTTAAGACAACTTGAGACTATTCCTGGAGAATCGAAAAGCAGCGTACATCGAAATCTGAAAGAAGCAAAATTCCATCCTTATAAAATGCAGAATGTACAAGAATTAAATGAAGATGATCCTGACAGACGTACAGAGTTTTGTGAAATCATGAGTCAATTATTGATTGGTGATAATAATTACCTCTACAATGTGTGCTTTTCTGACGAATCTTCTTTTTATTTAAATGGACATGTGAACAGGCACAACTGCAGATACTGGAGTGACGTAAATCCCCATTGGTACAGGGAAACTCATTCACAAACTCCCCAGAAATTGAATGTTTGGGCTGGTATTCTGGGAGACCATATTGTAGGTCCATATTTTATTGATGGTAACCTCAACGGACAAACGTATCTTGAACTTCTTGATACAACTATGAACCCCAGAATCACTCAGTTACTTGCAGACGATGATAGGCTACTTGAAGGTCAGCTCACCTTTCAACAAGATGGAGCTCCTCCACATTTTGTTGCACCTGTACGTCAATTTTTAGATGACAATTTCACAGGGAGATGGATTGGAAGGCGAGGACCGATAGAATGGGCTGCTAGATCTCCTGATTTATTAGACTTCTTTTTATAGGGTCATTTGAAATCCAAAGTTTATATTACACAGCCAACTTCTCTTGATGATCTACGCAGGAGAATTGTTGTGGAGTGTCGTGCAGTGACTCCAGAAATGTTGAGCAATGTGCGAAGACATTTCGAAAATCGCTTATACTTCTGTATAGAACTGAATGGTTCACATTTTGAATCTTTCTTACGATGATATATCTAAAGCCATGCTGTTTCAAAAATCGTTCGAACGTTTTTCTTGAACAGTCCTCGATTATAGAGTTTTCTTCATTCATTTGACTTCACTTAGAGGCCTCAAAAAAACGGGCTCAATCCTTCTGAAATTACCAGAGTTACTGTTGCTCGTAAAATTTTTGTTAGAAAAACAGTCGATCGATTGCCGCAGACTCTTTCATTTGCATTTAATAAACTTTTTTCATTAGAAACATGATGTTCATAACTTGGTACTGAAATAGGTTCAGTTTCAAGATGAATTGGTAATTGTGCCTTTTTCCATTATCGCCTCCCTGGCTGTCATTCTGCCACGGATACCACATTGTCAAAGCTAAATGCAAACTAAACTCTTGTTTATGTTATTCAAACGCCCCTCTTGTAAAACTGATTTTTATGATATTGACAAAATGAATTAAATCATTAATTTGTTCATTCCATGTGATGCGTAACGTGGAATTCTACCTAAAACCGGTGACATTTTATGTATAAGTAAATATATTATTGTTAATTTCAACTATACTTCGAATTTACAAATATTTTCAACGTTAATCATAAACCAATAAGGTATGAAATACTTCAACATTTAACTTTTAATAAAATCAAAATTCTAATTTTACCTATAAATATAATTGAAAATTGGTCAGTACAATAATTTTTCCAATATAATAAAATGCAAATGCACTTTCCGAATGTGGTCCCATTTTTTTGGGCAGACACTAAGTATCTGACAAAAATAGAATTACAGCAAAATAATGATTGGCCATAAATTGGTATTATTATTTATGTTGAATGTGCAAAGAACCATTATTAAATGTTGATGTTCCGGCCGATTTAGGAATCATAACATTAGTGATATCAATAATATTTGATTCGATTTTTGAAGTTCCAAGTTGGTTTTATTTATTTTCTACGTTGCTGTGTTTACTTTGTTCTAAATTGAATTTCTGGGTTTCTTGTGAAATTTCCACCTCCATGAATCAGTAATGTAGGTGAAGTCCCGTAAACAGTGACCGGTAAGCTCTGGAGGGTTTGGGCAACTATAGACCAATAAAACTCGAGTGGGTAAATAGGCGGTTCTTTATTTTTTATGTATGTATACATCTTATAATTACAGTGATTAGGTACCCATCAATCTGCATAGCAAGGTTAAGCAAAATAAGGTTAGAATTTGTTCTGTTTTTAAAATAATAGTTAGATTGCACGATACGATTTTTCATGACATACTGTCCAATTTTATTCCGTCAATCGGCAATCCTAGATACGGATTCGATGTAGGGTGCTAATATTTTGGATTTGAAATAATTCAGAATAGGTATATTAATTATTATGCTATCGTTCCAAAAAACTGATTTTGGAAGAAGATATTCTCAACAAGGAACTCATAAACAACCCAACTCTGCAAACCACTCATTGTTTGCTCGAAGTCAGCTGGTAAATCTCAGGAAATTCGTATTTACGATAGGCGGCAGCTGAAACAACTTGAAAGCGCAAAGCTTCGTGAAAAAAGTTCTATAAAACCGAAAGTTATGAAAATGTTCTGCCGTGTTTATATTTTGATATTTTTGTGTAATGAAATATAACTACACCTGTGACTAGCTCCTGCTATATTGGGTATCGTAAAATTATTTGTATAAGAGCTATAGATGAGGATCTGTTACTTGCACGTGCGACCTATTCATATCAGACAGTGCCGTAGGTGAAGTTTCAATTGTAGAAGTTTTCATTACTTTACCTATGGCCGGCTCAAGACGTGAAATATTGAATTGATTTAAGTTTTTTTAGGAATGGAATGAAGTGGAAAATATCACATTTAATTTCTCAATCATTTACTGAAAAAAATCCTTCCCCACCCAGACTGATTAAAAAAAAACAATGTTTCATGTGTAAAACATAAGAATTAAATCAATGTCATTAGGAGTTTAAAAAAAATAATTACCGTTCTTAAGATATTTCAGGAATTATTTCCCCCGCTCAGTGATTGTGTTTCGGAAAACCTCGTCCTGTCTCTCTTCAGATCCTGATGTGATTTGTATTCCAATTTTCAATTATTCAGGGTATATTACGATATTATTAAATGTGTGGGTAGATTTCACCACAGGGGGAGATTTCCAAAAAATTAGCAACGTTAATGATCCTGTAAAATCAAAGTCAAATTGTTTTGTTTAGACGCCCAATAAAATAGTCTGTTGTTTCTGATATATTAATTGAAGTAATATTACAGGGGGCGATTCGCCGCCTGTAGTGAAAGGAGGCATTCCATTCACATTCTAAAATAACCCTCCACCATTCAGATTTACAGATACTTACAGATCTTCTGCTAGGGGAGTTGAGAATTTTATTATTGACGGATGTATTTTTGACTGCTTGTGAAAACCCCATCTTATACAGCGCCCACATTAGGAAAGTGAACATATTATATTTGAATGTCAATAATCTTATGAAAGTTATTCAATGTTATTCGAATTGATATGTTATGTGCGCGATTATATTCCTTGAAACACACCAGTAATAATTTTTCCACCAAAATGGAGGAAATATATTCACATTTATTTATTTTATTTCTATATCGGTTTATGGTCAGCATACTGATAGATATATCAGCCAATTTGATTGTGTTGTGTGGAACAATTGGAACGCAATATTTTCTCCGAAATTAACGCACAACGGTTATATAGAAACTGGGTAATCACGTTCACAATATCTTCCATGATAAATATATATATATATATATATATATATATATATATCAATAATTATAATATATCAAGTCACTTCAGTAGAAATGATCATATACATGATGGTTCAGCTATTTTTTGTAAAAGTGATATTGTTTCCTACTGCAAACCAGCTAATTCCATCAAAAATCTTTCGTTTCGTTTCGTTTCGTTTTTGAATGTTCTGCCATTGTTTTTCGCAAGGAATATTGCATTATTAATGTTTACAGACCCCATCAAATGATATTGATAAACTTGACATTTTCTTCAACCGGTTATCGGAAGCTCTTTCTATTGCATTTAAAAATTGCAAATGCGTTCTCCTATGCGGTGATCTCAACATATATCAATACAGCAACACCACAGTATCGAAAATGTTATTTGACCTTTTCAATTCCTATGAGATGACTCCATTAATAACCGAGAATACCTGGATTTTCACAACGGCAACATCCACCAGTTACTCCTCCATAGATTATGTTGTAACGAATATGCCACATCTTACCTAGATGAAAAATTTTGATCCAGGTCTTTCGGATCACCATGGACAGATAGATTTTTGCCAACTCCCACGGCCTGAGAACCCAATAATTGACTCCGAACGCTACAGTCGCAGAAATATTAATCAGAACTCCATAAATGAGTTCTTATATCATCTGATTTCGATACAGACCATTCAAAAGACATTGATCTCATTTTTGATAGTTTCCTGGAGAATTTTATGTGGTGTTTCAACTGTTCATTTATTAAAAAATGTCGGACTCCCAAAAACACTCCCACAACGAATAAAATAAATTTATCTCATCAACTTCATAAAAAAAGAAAAGAACTCCGGGATATCGACTGGCTGCGTAAGAGAGTGCCCGATGAAAATATAACAAATCGCTTTGAACAACTGAGAAAAGAAGTTGACGAACAAATAACAAGAGAAAAAAAACACATTACGGTAAGAATCCAATGAAACCAATAATAAAACTAAAACAGTATGGAATATCGTTAACTCGACCAAAGGCAAGCGTAATACGGGTAAAATCGAAGAAATTTGTTATAACGGTGTAACAATGACACAACCAAAAATTATGGCCGCCACTTTCAGAAACTATTTGTCAACCGTAATCAACGAGAAAATCACTCACCACTTCGGCTCAGAACGATCGTTCAATTGCACTACAGGGCGAGCCACACGTAATTCTTTTTTCTTTGTCCCCGTCAACGAAAATGAAATCATTGAAATAATTAATCAATTGCCCAATAAGAGGTCCACTGGCCCTGATGAAATTCCTGTATCGGTAATTAAAGCAAGTAGTTCCATTATCGCACCCATTTTATGTTCCATAATCAATACATTGATCACACAAGGGAAGTTCGTTCCCATCTGTTCTCAAATTAGCTTCAGTGATACTGATACATAAGAGGGACGATCAAAGAAATGTTGAAAAGTAAAGGCCCATCGCTCTTCTGAGCATTTTTTCAAAAATCATAGAAAAAGTAGTTGCAAAAAGAATTACTCAGTTTCTCGAAACTTTCAATCTTTTCAGTGATAGCCAACACGGCTTTAGAACCGGTCTCTCAACAGAAACGGGGACTATACAGTGTATTCAACATATCACAGTACAAAATGGACGTCGGGGAAAACGTAGTATCAATTATGTTTGATCTCGCACGGGCTTTCGACACCGTTGAGAGCTCCTTCGTATCAAAAAAGCTATATCAACTAGGAATTCATAATTGGTTTAATTCATTTTTGGAGCGCAGAAAATTCAGGGTAAAAATTGATGAAGTCACCTCGGACGAATTTGAAAACGATGTCGGAACTCCCCAAGGAAGCGTCCTTGGGCACTTAATTTTCTTGATTTTTATTAACGTTCCTCCACATCATATAACTGAGGGAAAAGTCTTGATGTATGCTGATGACACCTGCATAATTGTCTCGGATGCATTCCAAACAACACTAAAACAAAAAATCGACACTATACTATCAGGATTCAAAGATTGGTGCTCCAAAAATAGGCTCATCATAAACCACAACAAAACAGTGTGCATTGAGTTCTACAATAAATACAGAACACCAAAAATCCCACATATCTCATTTGAAGGGCGTTCATTTGAACTATCCAAAAACACTAAATTTCTAGGCACACAGATAGATTGCAATCTTTCTTGGGAAAAACAATTAGATAGCATATGTAGTAAGCTAAACAAATGCTACTATGTAATATTGACTCTGAAAAATATGTTAGATTTCGAATCTCTATTGAATGTGTACTATGCTCTTGCTTATTCAGCCATATCATACGGTATCGTTGTATGGGGCCAAGCCTCTGAAACGAAACGAGTATTTATTTTACAAAAACGAATCATTCGGCGTATATTCGGACTGTCATACAAAACCTCTTGCAGATATACTTTTATAAATTATGGTATTCTCACAGTACCATCATAACAACAAAAACAATTTTGATAAACACAGCGATACACGCGGATATAATACGAGAAATAAAAACAATATATTAGTAAATATGGCAAAACATTCTTTCCAAAAAAAATCGCCGATTACTGCGGGTAGTCGCTTCTTCAATAAACCACCTTCATCCTTGAAGAGCTCGAAATGCGTAGAGGTTTTCGAATGCCGTCTAAAAAAACTCCTAATAAAGGAATGCTTTTACACTGTAGAACAGTTCGAAAATTACATTAATGGTAATTAAATCATATATTTTATCTGTTTTTACTTTTTTGTTCTTCTTAAACATGAATGTTCTGTATTGTCATTTTTACATTTTTTATCGATTTATTACTTCATCTTCATATAAAGATGTTTTTTTGTGACTCGTCCAATCTGTTTTTTGTAAATAGGAAACGGACTCAATAAAATTTGATTTGATTCGATTTGATATATATATATATATATATATATATATATATATATATATATATATATATATATATATATATATATATACACGTCTGAAAACGGGTGGCATTGATAAATTATCAGCGAAATGAACCCTGCAGAGAATATTTGTGTAAAACATTCGATTCGAAAAAATATATTATTTTATTTGAAATTGAATCGGTATGGATTGGAGATTATGTGTTAGAATGATTTGTAGGTACTGAAAAAAAAAATATTTTGTCTATACCATCTTGTGTGATGGAATTTTTCGATTTGGTGATACGAGTATATATTATAAATATAATTTAGAATTCTATACACGAATGGTATGATTATTTCAATATTATGGTAGGTATATTTCCATGAAACATTTACATACCTTATTATATGAAAACCAAAATGAAGTTTGGGTGGTCTGATTTAAAAACACCTTGTGGCGTAATAAGGGAACTTGATCAAGATATCTAACTATATTCTCAACATTTTGTTTTTGATTCATCCCACTATGTGTATTTTTGTAGAAGAATTTCCAATTTTATCTTTTTTTTGAGTTGAACAATGCTGCAGTGCAAGTAAGGAATCACCTGCAAGAGGTGCGCCAGGTCAACGTCAGCGAAAGAACTATCCGGTGGAGACACATTTAGCTGCTAGAAGACCCGCAACAGGTTCTGCGGTTCTCCATAATCACCGTGTGGCCAGTTCTCTCTTCGCATGAATCCCGATTCAACTTGAGATCTCCAGATGGCCTAGAGAGAATATGGAAAGACGTGGAGATAGATAGATAGAGTGTGATAAAGGGGTTCGGTGGTGGGTCCATAATTGTGTAATGCCGTGGTGATTTTGCGGAGTGAATAGGTAAACAGTGCCCAGGTGGCTCACCAACAAGTGAAACAAAGGAACACAATACAGCAACCCAATCAGTACGGAGAGTCGGCAACAACTGATCCATCAACGAGTTCTTCCGGTTAGACACGAAAAGATCAATCGAATTCCAATCAACGAAACGTCTCCTGAAGATGTCAAATGTGATTTTCCTAAACGTCGTGAAATCGGGCCTTTTGAAGACCGCTTCCCGTTTTCCGTTATCCGATTATCTCGTTATCTCGTTTGGGTGACATTTCACCCCTTTAGGGTTGAATTTTCAAATAAGTTCGAACACGATTTAGTTATTTGTAACAGGAGCCAAAACACCAATTTTTATGACCCTAACATGAAGACTAATAGAACCTCTATGAAAAAATTAAAAAATTCCCCCCACATTACACCCTTTTAGGGGTTGAATTTCTGAAAACACAGAAACACGTATTTCTTTATTTGTAACGAATAACTCAAATACCAATTTTTATGACCCTAACTTCAATACTAACGGAACCCTCATACAAACTTCCAGCCCCATCCCACCCATTTCACCCCTTAAGTGTTTCTAAAAACACGAACACGTATTTCTTTATTTGTAACAAAGATCTGAAATACGAATTTTCATGGCCCTTACTTAAAAACTAACGGAATATACAAACTTGCAATCCCCATTTAAGCCTCCCATTTCACCCTTTAGGGGTTGAATTTTCAAAAACACTGAAACACGTCTTTATTTGCAACAAAGACCTCAAATACCAATTTGTATGACAACAACTTGAAAAGTAACGGTACATACAATTTTGTATCGCCCTTTAGGGTTGAATTTTTAGAAACCGTGAAATACGGGCATCTTTATCTGAAAAAAAGCCCGAATACCAATTTCGATGACTCTAACTTCAAAACTAATGGTACTTTCACTTCTCACCCCTTTAGGTGATGAATATATAATATATATATATATATATATATATATATATATATATATATATATATATATACATTCATGCTTTAGGAAATAGGCGATGGGATAACCAGTTGTTTGCATGTTGATGAGTATTTTGTCAAATATTTATTTTTATCACGTATGACAGTTCATATAAATATAAAAAAAATTATGCCCCTAAAACGTACCTTCAGAAGAGTAATATTATATTTTTTATTCCTAAAATAATATAATGTGAATCTCTAAGTAGAAATATCTACTTAGTTTGGACGGATTATATTGTAAGGGTACTGTCGGTCCTACAGACATTTGAAAATGTATCTCTAAAAATATCTGATATATAAGATACCAGTGAGTGCAAAGTATCTACTTTTTCATTAGAATGGAAAAATATATATCAGCTAGTTAGTAGGAGCAAATGAATGAATGGTAACTTTGATGACTACCACATTGTTACTCGAGTTGTTGCTGCAAATACCTACATATTTTTTACGAAAATCTCTTGAATGAACATAGAGATAAAGAGAGAAGAGGAATCATTAGCACTCCATGAATCTGTCACTGCGAATCCTGGTTTAGAGCATGCAAATTAATACTACGTCCATGACACAACCTCGTAATAATAAACTACCATATCATAAATATCAGACATAAATCTATTCCGTTCTGTATAAATAGAACAAACATTACCTGAGGGAGTGAACCGACTTTATGGGACTGTAAATACAAATAAAATCGAAATAGCATAGGGGTTCATTCGGATATATATCAAATAAATAAGGCTACTGTTTTATTCATTTATTGTTTGACTTTCCTTGCCTGAATAACAAACGATGAAGTCTGTGAGAGTTGCTTTGTTATTCAATCAATAAACCATTCATGGTTCATGGAACAGAACTGTTTATATCGAATCTGTTATGGACCACTTGAATGTTTATTCGGGATGGACAGTCTATCCCCAGACATGATTTTCAGGAATATTTTGGTCATATTCTAACCTGGGAAATTGATTTCCAATATGTCAGTAATATATTATAAACAATGATATTACATTTTTATGTCACATATCTTAAAAATTTTCAAATATAATCACGCGTTATATTTGTGTTTTAATAGCTCTGAAAGATTAAAAACTAGTAGCGTCTGTGGTCTTGGTGTGTGCCGATCGAAATACGTTTTAGGATATAATAATAACCTACATCAAACAATGAGAGAAATTATTTTTCTTTCTTAATGTATTTGTATAAATAAAAGCTTGTCTTTAATTTTTTTTCATTTTTCATTATTTATGAAGTATTTTTAAAATCTTAAAATATCTAAATAAAATTAGTTATCTCCGCCACTGCTGCTCACAGGATTTCGCCACAAGACTTTTTTATGCTTCGGCAATTGATATTGGAAAAACTATAGGTATATTAAAAAAATGTATATAAGAAAAAATATCTTAAAAAATGTTTGAGAATTTTCTGTTTCTTTGTGCATACTTAATTTAAGTCCACCAACCTTCATGATCGGAATGGTTTTTTCGATATTCTCTATCTACATCATTCTAAATAACGAAACTATACACAAATTTTCGAAAAACACTTTTAGGTGCGGAAATCATACTGGTCCACACGAGTGCAAATCTGAAGCTATGCCGCGATTTCAAAGCTAAAGAGGAATTTCTATCTAAAATTCTTTAGCAGTGAATGACATCTGATTGGTTTGAGAACTCAATAGAGTTAAGATATAATCCAAAAATCACTTTGTGACTTATCGTTTGTGATTTCCATAATTAAATTTGTTTCTGTTACAAAAAAATGGTGTTGTAGGGATTCAAAGTTAGCTCAAATCCATTTACATTTAATGAATAGCAATTTCACGCAAGCGAAACTATTTCCAATTATTTTGATTAATGAATGCACTTCCTTAAAACTATATATCTTTTTTTGCAAATGGCACTATACTAGCTTTTTCTCATTATATATTTCGACCCGTTTACTCATAAAACATATACATTTTCATCGGAGCCAGTAACTACCTATATAATAATAATATATATTCAATGTTTATTCAAACTCATGAAGTCTGCATTTTGGCCCTCCAAGATTTCCTCTTACAACAAAAGAGTTATCCGAAATCGTAGCACAATCACATCTCATTTTCAATGAGCACCCTGTATGTGTGTCTATGAATATTTTTCTAGTCGTAATTCTGCTGAAGCAATTCAGTAGATAATCTGGTAGGCTCATTTGTTTATAATATTTCTTCAAATTACATAAAATTAATCTTAGAGTTTCAGGACAAACTGAAAGACTCCCTTTGAAGTTAATGATAACATAAATATAGCCTTGGTTTTAACCATTACTGGCGTTCTCTCTCCTTTGAGTCCCATATTTACTGAATTGTCATTTTATTTTTAAAGCCGAAGAAACGTTTTAAAACATACGGCACGAATTTCGACTGAGAAAAATAAATGTTGGATTAGGGAAGTAAAAGAAGGTAATTGAATTGATTTGTTGAAAATATAAACAGGATGTTCATATAATCAGATGTAGTTCAATGTCCAGCGTGGCTTTAGCCGGGGAAGTAGTTGTTTTCTGTTAGACATTCACAAGAAATAACTTCATTTTAATCGTGGATTTTTCAATTCACAGAAAAATCTTTCTATCAATATTCAATTGAGAATGTTTCCCTTTTCAACATGAATACCCCACAAGAGGTTATCTTGACGATGGAAGATAGTGACTAAAGTTTATCTTTCAGTCGCAGATGATTCCACATCTGATTATATGAACATCCTGTTTATATTTTCAACAAATCAATCTATCATACCCCATGACAGGTTTTAATGTCAGAAAACACTAATTTCAAAGTGTCTCTCCAAAAGAAATGATTCTAACTTTTTCCATCTTTGCAAAGTGAGAGTGCTTCTTAAAAATGTGTTTCCCATTTCTTCCGGTCTTCCTGATGATCGTGGAAGCGTGAAATAGATTTTCGTCGACAAAATATATTGAAGACCTAGTGATGCGATGTCTCTCCCGTCAATGTTACGAATGATTTCTGGTGAGTACTCTCTTTGGAAAACATTCTTCTTTGCCTCATTCATCTTTATGAGTTCTTAATTAAGACTGGAATAGAAAATCAGATAACTATCTGAATGAAAATGCCAATTTTCAATTTCAGATTTTTTCTTTTGAGTTAGGGCCTTTTCAGAATATCTATCAGATGTAGTTCAATGTCCAGCGTGGCTTTAGCCGGGGAAGTAGTTGTTTTCTGTTAGACATTCACAAGAAATAACTTCATTTTAATCGTGGATTTTTCAATTCACAGAAAAATCTTTCTATCAATATTCAATTGAGAATGTTTCCCTTTTCAACATGAATACCCCACAAGAGGTTATCTTGACGATGGAAGATAGTGACTAAAGTTTATCTTTCAGTCGCAGATGATTCCACATCTGATTATATGAACATCCTGTTTATATTTTCAACAAATCAATCTATCATACCCCATGACAGGTTTTAATGTCAGAAAACACTAATTTCAAAGTGTCTCTCCAAAGAAATGATTCTAACTTTTCCATCTTTGCAAAGTGAGAGTGCTTCTTAAAATGTGTTTCCCATTTCTTCCGGTCTTCCTGATGATCGTGGAAGCGTGAAATAGATTTTCGTCGACAAAAATATATTGAAGACCTAGTGAATGCGATGTCTCTCCTGCGTCAATGTTACGAATGATTTCTGGTGAGTACTCTCTTTTGGAAAACATTCTTCTTTGCCTCATTCATCTTTATGAGTTCTTAATTAAGACTGGAATAGAAAATCAGATAACTATCTGAATGAAAATGCCAATTTTCAATTTCAGATTTTTCTTTTGAGTTAGGGCCTTTTCAGAATATCTATCAGATGTAGTTCAATGTCCAGCGTGGCTTTAGCCGGGAAAGTAGTTGTTTTCTGTTAGACATTCACAAGAAATAACTTCATTTTAATCGTGGATTTTTCAATTCACAGAAAAATCTTTCTATCAATATTCAATTGAGAATGTTTCCCTTTTCAACATGAATACCCCACAAGAGGTTATCTTGACGATGGAAGATAGTGACTAAAGTTTATCTTTCAGTCGCAGATGATTCCACATCTGATTATATGAACATCCTGTTTATATTTTCAACAAATCAATCTATCATACCCCATGACAGGTTTTAATGTCAGAAAACACTAATTTCAAAGTGTCTCTCCAAAAGAAATGATTCTAACTTTTTCCATCTTTGCAAAGTGAGAGTGCTTCTTAAAAATGTGTTTCCCATTTCTTCCGGTCTTCCTGATGATCGTGGAAGCGTGAAATAGATTTTCGTCGACAAAAATATATTGAAGACCTAGTGAATGCGATGTCTCTCCTGCGTCAATGTTACGAATGATTTCTGGTGAGTACTCTCTTTTGGAAAACATTCTTCTTTGCCTCATTCATCTTTATGAGTTCTTAATTAAGACTGGAATAGAAAATCAGATAACTATCTGAATGAAAATGCCAATTTTCAATTTCAGATTTTTTCTTTTGAGTTAGGGCCTTTTCAGAATATCTATCAGATGTAGTTCAATGTCCAGCGTGGCTTTAGCCGGGAAGTAGTTGTTTTCTGTTAGACATTCACAAGAAATAACTTCATTTTAATCGTGGATTTTTCAATTCACAGAAAAATCTTTCTATCAATATTCAATTGAGAATGTTTCCTTTTCAACATGAATACCCACAGAGGTTATCTTGACGATGGAAGATAGTGACTAAAGTTTATCTTTCAGTCGCAGATGATTCCACATCTGATTATATGAACATCCTGTTTATATTTTCAACAAATCAATCTATCATACCCCATGACAGGTTTTAATGTCAGAAAACACTAATTTCAAAGTGTCTCTCCAAAAGAAATGATTCTAACTTTTTCCATCTTTGCAAAGTGAGAGTGCTTCTTAAAAATGTGTTTCCCATTTCTTCCGGTCTTCCTGATGATCGTGGAAGCGTGAAATAGATTTTCGTCGACAAAATATATTGAAGACCTAGTGAATGCGATGTCTCTCCTGCGTCAATGTTACGAATGATTTCTGGTGAGTACTCTCTTTTGGAAAACATTCTTCTTTGCCTCATTCATCTTTATGAGTTCTTAATTAAGACTGGAATAGAAAATCAAATAACTATCTGAATGAAAATGCCAATTTTCAATTTCAGATTTTTTCTTTTGAGTTAGGGCCTTTTCAGAATATCTATCAGATGTAGTTCAATGTCCAGCGTGGCTTTAGCCGGGGAAGTAGTTGTTTTCTGTTAGACATTCACAAGAAATAACTTCATTTTAATCGTGGATTTTCAATTCACAGAAAAATCTTTCTATCAATATTCAATTGAGAATGTTTCCCTTTTCAAAAGGTAATTGAAATAAATTTCCAGCTGGATTTTTAAAACCATTCAATGAAGATAGGGGATAGTTTTTGTATCCACAAATCTGAGCAACTACTTCCCCGACAATATGCAAATAATAATAATGATAATGCTCATAATATTATTTGCGTGTAGAAATTATGAATAGAATACCCAAAGTGGAATTTTTTGCTGAGATTGAATTTTCGAATCTGATATTTTGGGATTCTGTAGATTTTTCACTAGATGATATTTTTTGCATGCAGATCTATCTAGGTTGGAGGTCAAACTGTTTCTCACGTACAAAATTCTGAGATATCCTTTCTCACGTTTCATAGTTTCTATTAGTACTCCAGTGCCACGTGTTGACATGCTTTTATTTGTCGAAGAAATTAAAAAACAAGCGAATGCCTTTAACGAGAGCGAAACCAATTAACGCTCTTTGTTTTCATCTCATTATACGAAATATATCCAAACTCATTACCCTTCTCATAAAAAACTTCACCCTAAGAAAAGCATCAAAAGTCACACCCTAAAAACAACAGCTTATTCAAGGCATTCCTTAAACTGTGTTTTCATGAACTCAACTTTAAAAATAACCAGCTGCTTCTTGATTTGGGAATTGCAAGCCAAATAGTTATTATCAAAAGAAAACTAGGGGGATCAGTGACGTGTTGTTTGTTCATAATCTTAAATTCTGCTAAACATTTAGTAATACGAGAATTGAAATCGAGACCGCTAATTCCAGGTTCATATTTCCTTTCGAGAATTAATAAAATATCGTCGATGGATTCCGAAAATCTTTGTAACCTGACACTTGTTCACTCTTCATCTTTTTGAGACAAAAAATGATATCTAGTCTTAAGATGAATATTTTTAGCATGACAGCTGAACACGTTATATTTATTATGGTTAAGCAGGATTATTGGGAACGTGTCCCTTTTTTATCTAGTGGGATGAAATATTGGGAGCACCACGCTTTTGCAGAAAAAGAGGGCGACAGGCAGTTCATTTTTGAAGGTGATTGATTGAGTTGAATGTAATGGGAGAGATGTTTGTTTCGTAGAATTCTCCTCATGGCGAATATCGAAGAAGACATACATTGATTTGAATTCTGTACTTTTTGGAAATAAACAGCAAATCTTGTAATTTCATGCTTTTATTTAACTTGCTTCGTTCGTATGTCATTCTGTCACTCTGTCATTCTCTGGGTTCAAAATTTGTAATCAATTTTGGAGCACTTGCCGACATCCGATTGAGCTGAAATTTGGCAGGTGTTCATAATTCCGGTGACAATGCATTATGAAATTTTTGTTAGGGGAAAAAAAAATGGGCCCAAGATGGGGCGATTTTGAATTATGGTACGATTCGATTCAAAATTGGTATGTGGGGGTTTTCGGGGACGGAGATGTGAATTTTTTGGTCAAAATTCAAAAATTTAAGATGGCGGACAAGTTTTGTGATTATGGTCCGATTCGATTCAAAATTGGTATGTGAGAGATTTCGGGGTCGGAGATTATGAATTTTTTGTCAAAATTTATAAATTTGAGATGGCGGCTCCAAAATGGCGGAGGAGTTTTGTGATTATGGTCCGATTCGATTCAAAATTAGTATGTGGGGATTTTCAGGATCGAAGATTATGAATTTTTTGTCAAAATTCATAAATTTAAGATGGCGGCTCCAAATGCGAGTAATTTGTGATTATGGTCCGATTCGATTCAAAATTGGTATGTGGGGGTTTTCGGGGTCGGAGATTATTAATTTTTTATCAAAATTCACAAATTCAAGATGGCGGACGAGTTTTGTTATTATGGCCCGATTCGATTCAAAATTCGTATGTCGGGGTTTTTGGGGTCAGAGATTATTAATTTTGACGAAGATTATAAATTTTTACTTAAAATTCATGAGTTAATCTTCAGATGGTCTCTTCATTGTGGGACTCAGAACTTACAGGAATAATAACGATGATTTAACAAAAATGCATAGATTAAGGCGTACTTAGTACTAAAAAGCACAAAATAAAATGATTAATAAAAAACCTTTTTAAAAACAAGCTTTTATTCGAATGCACTAAAAAGTAAAAAATAATCGCTTTGGATGTGTGACGTAGGTTATTCCGTGAGTTATAGATTGAAAAGCTTGTCGCTTTTGTATTCGAACTGAAAACTTTGCGCGACAAGCTTTTGAATCTATAACTTAGTTTTTGGTGAATTTGAATAAAAGCTTATTTTTATTGAAAATATTTTTAATTAATTATTTTATTTTTGGGTTGTTCTCTCCTTGAGGGTGAGAATTATTTATTTCTGTCTTTTCTGTAGTGTAGTATGAGGGCTTCACTCATTTTAGTTTTTTTCTGTTAAAAATGCGGAGAAATGTCCATAATTGTTGGTAGGTTTGGAATATTATTGTATATTTTTAGAAACCCTTAAGGTTTTTTTTTGGCTGGGTATTTCTAGTCAATTGTGGCTTTTTCAAAAAATCCAGTTTGGCGCTATTCGTCGGTTATTGGTTTAGTATTTCTAGCTTTCGATTGTTTGTTTATGGATAAGATATAAGAATCATTAATTAGTAAAATGGTTCAAATGGTGGACTTTCAACTCGAAACTATGAATTGAACTAGTGATATCTATAGGCATTTCAATAGCTTCAGCTATTGATTTCTTGATTTTTATTCCAATTTTTTATTTTACCATATTTAAATAACAAATGCTTGATGTCACACATAAAATAACTTTACTACCTTCTGAATGAGAAGAAATACCTTTTTTTTTCGATCGAATATAAAAACTATCCAGCGAATTTTTTTTGGTACTTAAAACCCCGTACGTTCTATTTTTGGTTCTGAATCCAAAACACCAGATTTTTTTAATAATAAAAATTTTTGGCTTTCCATTTTATTTGAAAAATTAAATTTTAAAATTGTGAAAGAGTATTTTGGATGCGAATATCACAAATGAACAATTTCTTCAGATTCAATTTATTCCATATTAGAAAAAAAATGTTTCACTTGAAAATAAACCAAATAAAAATGCCCGTTTGAGAAAAAAAAACAACAAATTATATACTTTGTCCTTGGCTCTAGTCATCCTTAGGAACCTATATAGAAAACGTTTCAGGAATTTTACTAATAAAAAACCCCATTATCTGCCATCAATCAACTGTTCCCCCTGCTATATTTATGTCAATTAAAAACTCAGAGAATTTCCTTGCAACTCTAACCATTAAAATTGTAATAAAGAATATGGGGCTCTAATAATAAAGGACGCCAAGCAATTTTTCAATGCCAGCCCATTTGAAATATTCCGCTAGTATTATTTTTGAAGAGGTTAACGAATCGGTAAATTTAAATGAAGTACTATCTCTCGACGAGTGAGATGTAAAAATGTTGAATCCCCGAGAATAGGGGTGAGCAATCTAATTGATGTATTCCTAAGGCTGACTGGTTGTAAAAAAATCATTTCTTATAATTGAGATCGCGTGTTGTCCCAGAGGGGTTTTCGTTTATTCACGTTTTTGCTTTGACAAATGGTTGCGTGAAATAATAAAAGCGTCAAGTGCCGAAAAACAAGAAAGTGAATTAGGTGCAGACTCCACACCATCCAGTTTGAATAATGAGAATGAGAAAATAACTCCAAGATGTGGGATGGAATACAACGAATTCTGTAGTGTATTTTCGGAATACAGTATTATTCATTTGGTAGGTACATATAGAAAAATGATTGTGAATTATTCTGAACAACAATGAGATTAGGTGTACTTATAGAAGTTTTGAATAGTTGAAAGGAAATATCAATACTTATGTCTGTGAAGATACACCAAACTATGTAGGAAACAAATATGTATAAAATATATTAATTATTTTATTATATAATAATTTTTTATCACATTTAATACGAGTTACAAGAAAAAACTTCATCGTTTGGAAAATAGTGATTTGGCCAGAAACTTTGATGTAATATTCATTATTTTGGAATTTTTCTTCCAACCTTTTCTTCGGGAAACATCATTTTAAATTCAGATTCAATAGAGGAATAAAGAGAAATATCGAATAGAAAGTTTTCGATGAATGCTGGCTTTCTTCAACTTATTATAATTATTTAGAAATTATAATATAGGTAGTTGATATTACTTCAATTAATTACATACGGAGTTTTACTTCATTTTGCAAAAATATCTTCCAAAAACCTCATAGTGCTTAATTTTTCCCTAACACACACCTTACTAAACACACTTAGAAATAAAATACTGACAGTAGCAGCTAATTAGAGCTTTCCCTCTTTCAAGTCAACGAATGATTTTACAAATTTGCATACTATGGTAGCTGAAAAATCCAATAAATAAATCAAATAATAAGGGTTTTCACAGAATAATGCATTATGTGGAAAATTATTTCAGTATTCATATTTCGGAAACATTTTAATCAAAGTTGGTGCTTCGCTTGAAACTGATAATGCAATATAAATATCCTCAAATTCTCCTATGATACATAACGGAAATAAAAAATTATTATTTTGAGTTTAGGGTAGGTATACCTTCAACTCAAATCATAATATTTCATTTCTCTCGTATATCATAGGATATTTGGGAGTTTTCTATATTGCATTATCAGTTTCTATTGAAATTTGTTATATAAAATAAAATTGATAATCAAAAGTAATACTCAGATATCATTACTTAAAACTATAATTCAATATTTACAGCCTAATTGATTCTGCGAATGAATCAATTTTTTAAACGTATTTTTCCATATTCATAAAATGCCTCAAGAAAATGCACCTATTTTTTTCGATGCATTTTGTGTATTCCTCTACGACTGTGTTTCTCTAATTGCAGTACAAAATACAGAGCCGTAGATGAATATACAAAATGTATCGAAAAATAGATTTTTCCACTCCCGTATTATAATACGCGAATTAAATATCTGCTACCGATTTATTAATATTGTCCATTTCAGGACGGATTTTCATTTCGAAACAGATTTTGGCCAATAAAAACACGTAGGTACTACGAATTTTCGGCCTATAGAAACATGTATTTGGGGATAATCAAGTGGTATGTTTCTACTTACTTGTTTGACATTTAATTTTAATCGACATTCAATCACAACGCGTCAAAAGTTCCTATAAGTATGTCGAGCAGTGAAGAATTATCTTGTACACCACCAGAAATTTCTAATAAAGCAAAAAGTGTCTGTGAAAATTTAGTTCCAACAAAATAAAAAAAATCTATGACAAATTATTCAGACAATTCATGGACTGGAGAATTACAAAAGATATTTAGTTTATTTAGTTTATTTTGAAGAACTTTCAAATAAACTTAAATCTTTAACTTTATGGACACACTATTCCATATTAAAATTTATGTTGAATATAAACTAACAAACTGACTTTTCAAAATACGCAAAGTTATATGCTTTTTTGAAGCGGAAATCTGAAGGATACATTGGAAAGAAGTCCAAAACATTCCAGCCAAACGAGCTCAGTAAATTCATTGAGGAAGCTCCACATGATGATTACTTAATGATAAAGGTAAAAAAAATCTTTATTCTCAAATTCATTTGAAAAAGCTTTTTGTACATTTCCGCTTGCGATAAAAAAATATTTTGTATAAAAATAACGTGCCTCCTTGATAACATGTGTATTCGTATTTTCTTAAAATAAAAATTAATTACATTATTTATATGTATTTTTTTATCAAAGTGGAACCATTGCAATTGAATGCCATAATTTTTTTACAGGTTGCGTTAATTATGGGAATTATGGGAGCTTGCAGAAGACATCAGTTACATAATTTAAAATGTTATCATGTGAAAGATCTGGATGAAACACTTCTTGTAAATATTCCCGACAGAAAAACAAAGAGAAGCCAAATACATTTTACGGTAACTGGGAAGTACTATTACATTTGCAAAAAGTACATACATCTACGGCCAAAAGATTGTGGTACACCATCCTTCTTCCTCAACTATTGCAAGGGTAGAAGTACAGTGCAAAATCTTGGAATAAATACATTTTGTACTTCAGGAAAACAAATAGCCATCTACCTTGAGCTTCCTAATCCAAATTTGTATACCGAGCACTGCTTCCGCAGAACTTCTGCTACGATATTAGTTGATGCGGGGGAGACATTACGACATTAAAGAGACATGGTGGATGGAAATCCACCGCTGTCGCAGAAGGCTACATTGATAACTCAGTGCAGAATAGAGTTAATATATCCAATACGATACTCAATTCGATAGAAAACAGAAACAACGCAGTTAACATTAATATGCCGTCAACCTCTGCAATTCTCCGAACTGGAGCAATTCCACAAATAATTTTTGTCAAATTGCACTATTGATAATTCATATATCTATAAAAAAGATTGATACTAATAATATATTTTCATTTTTGTAAAAATGTTGGAATATGTTAAAATATAAATAGTTTGAAATTAATTATTGTTTAAATTTTATTATTTATTGGTCATAGACAAAATTGTGTATGCAACGATCATGTAATGGCAATTAATACACTTGCACACGGTTCACGACATTCGCCTTCGACTCGTATCGTAACTTACCTCGTGCTCATGTATTAATAGCTATCATTACATGAGCGTTGCAAAATATACTATTATTTGCAGAATAGGCACTTTTTTGTGAAATAAAGAAGGGAATGTGATTGATTGAATACTATTTGAAATTACAATTTGGGATTTGAAAACTTTGACAAAGTTTTTCTGAATATTACCGAATGTGCACCATGTTTCTTCAATTTTTCCTAGTAATTGTTCAAATTGATGACTAAAGTGGGGTACAAGCTCGATCGGGATTTTGGCGATCATTTTCGCCCAGTTCAGTTAGTTATTTCCGGCCATCAAGTAACAAATAAAACTAACCCGTCCAAAAAACTTGTTTGTAATATCTCCTACAAGTATAACAGTAACCAATACACTCAACGAGTTCTTTACGACACTGCTGGCTCATCCGTCAAATATTATCGTTTGATAAGAACTTCTGAATTGTATTTGGCTCACCCCACATTGCATGGAAATTGCATAAATTATAACGAATCACAACTAAAATTTGCTCGGTAATTCGATTACGACAAAATTGTTCAGCCGTTTTCGCCATATAGCATGAATACTGAAATTTTAACCTACTCCCAACAACCAAAATAGAAAAGTGCATTCAACAGATATGTGAATTCAACAGTCACGAGACATATGCTGTTTTCATGGATACAATACGCGACAGATGCTGTTTTCATGGATACATCATATTTGTTTTTGATATATTGATTGTAAATAGGCATTCTCTGTGAAATTTCAAATAAATATGTTTTGTTTCTTGTTGATTGTAGTTATTTGTGCTCGAATTGTAAGCACAACACAAACTCTCTGCTCAACATCAAATACCGATCAATCCGTTCCGATAACAACGAATATTTTTAGTGTTTTAACGGCGTAAAATAACGACCAACAATCAAAATCGAACTGATGAGATTGATATAACTTCTTAAAATGCGATTTGACAACAAGGGATGGTATTGAGTGATACTATTATGACTAGATGTTACCTTCGGGTAAATTTGTGTTAGTAATATAGACTATAGTACTTGATCCTAGGTTATGTAGTGCTCACAACCTTACATTATCACACCAGCAGTTTATGCACGCTCAGCGCACCAATTGAAAGTTTAATATTGAATAACTTTGATATAAAAAGAATATTGTTGAGCTATCCTTGACACATCACTGTTTAGGTGAAATAGAGATTACAAAATTCATAAAATCATTTTTCTCGGGGAATCCCATTGGTATTGATGGTATTGAGTGGTAATATATGAGCTACAGCCTGATAAGATCTTCTCATTTTCAGGGATTCCTTGTTTAAAGCACCAGGAATTTGTTTAAGGTATTCATTCCACTATTGCTTGGTCTGATCCCCGATTTCTCCATCTTTGTTGAAGATATAGAGGAAATCTTTTGCTTGCCTCAGTCCCGGAAGTTTCTGCCATTCTGTCTTTCTTAGCTCTTTCTCCCCATTGTTGAGCTTTTCCTGGAAGTATAATTCTCCTCCTCCACAAAATGGTTCTGGCCCGATGAGTGGCGTTGAAGCCCCTTTTCTTGCCAGCTTGTTCATTCCGATGTGGCCAGTTCACTTTTGGTAGGCATTCCCATAGCGACTTCAAGTTGATGCCAACGCTTTGATGTTTGTTTGGCAATCGAAAATGACTGCTATGTTCTTGTTCCGGTATCTTCTATAACGGTTGAACTGGACAGTCTTCAATAGCGTGTATTTTCGCTTGAAAGATGCTTGATAATTCGACCAGAGATTCGAAGTATTTTGTATGAGGCCCGCTCCAGTTTCCTCAAGTGTCTCAGACGTATCTGTATACTGTTCGAATCCACTACGCCTGTTGTTTGTGTATGGTCAATTTCAAGAATTTCGACTGATTGACGTCACCGGGCTTTCCAGTAGTTGAATATTTTAATAAGTCACAAACCTCAGATTCGTAACATTTGGTATCATAAGTGAGAATATTATTAGAGGCTGATTTGTGGAAAATTCATGGTGAATACAAAAAAAACATCTTAAGACGATATATAAGTGGCAGTTTACTGAGCAAGAGGAATGACAAGAAAGAGAAAAACAAAAGGATGCGGAACTGTTGCAGGAAAATTCTGGATAAAATCAAGAACGAGAACAGAAAGTATTCTTCGAAAATATCGTCCAGAAAACCGAGGGTAAATCGTAGGCATGAAGGAAGATGTTGATAGAGTGGGGCCGAAATCAACACAGTCTGGAGAATGATGGTCAGTAAGATAACAAAAGAAGTTAGTGCGATACAGGAAGAAGCAAAGAAAAAAGTGTGGGCGGTGCGGGAAGAACTAGAAAAGAGAATTGCTTCGCTGAAGATCCGAGACTACCGTCACAGGGTTGTCGCACAATGCTGTAAAACCACCGACTTTTGATGGGCAGTCATCATGGCCCCTCTATCGTAGGCAGTTTGAAGCTCTAGCAACGGATCATGGATGGGACGATGAAAAAAGTCTAGTGCACTTATAGTAGCTTTTGAGGGAACCTGCTTTGGCAATGTTACAGACCATCCCAGAGGACCAGCAGCTCAACTATGGATACCTGATTGCTGCTCTAGAATTAGGGTACGGTGACCAACATCGAGAACAGTTGAAAATACTAGTGCAGATATCGGTTGAAAGTCTGCAGACGTTCAGAGGCTGATCCAGATTGCCTACCCAGAGGCCCCGGAGGATTTCAAAGAACAGTTGGCGGTGCAGGTATTCACTGACGGATTGAGAAATTAAGAAATGCAGTGAAGCCTTGGTTCGTTCCTTGGAAGTGTAAACGGCGTGAAACTAAGAAGCATATTGATTGAAGAATCACCTCAGGAAGATAAATAAAGCGACAACATAAAACCTATACTTAGCAGAATACTGGATGAACTGGAACCCAAGAATAACAATTCGAACAATCAGTTGGAGTGGATATTTTCAGAGAGTTCGCAGGGTGAGGTTGCCAACACGTTTATCATCACTTTGGAAGACACCCCCACGTTTCTACTGACCGACAAAGACCAGATCATCTAGTGAGTTTTCGGACAGATACCCAGAAATAAGATTAGCCAATACATCGGAAGCATGCGGGCGAATGAAAACGGAGAGAAAATATAATCCAGTATCATTCCAATACCAGTCGAACGAGACTAGCCACTGAAAACAAATGGACTACCGCATACAAGAGACAAAACCAAGGAACCGATCCAAACATTGGGCACTTTCCACAGTGGAAAGAGGACAGAACTGGCGGACCCTCTTGGTGAGACGTTTCGGCTACAGTTCACATCTTCAAGGCAATGTGGGCATAATGGGATTTCCTGTTTGTGAAGTGAGTCAGCTGATGAGAGGTCATTAATTTCCCAATTGGTTTTGCCCAGGAAGAGAATAGGTGATGTCTTAAAGGTAATTCATGAGGGAAAATCACAGGACATCTGATGCAGAAGGTTAGTGCGGTACCAATAAAGGTCCCAAATCAAGGTCCAGGGATGAAATGAAGAAATAGAATTTAGGTGCGCCATTCGAACGGATTGCTATTGATATAGCTGACGGATGATTTCAACAAATACATCCTTGTTGCAATGGACTATTTCAGCAAATGGGTAGACCATGAGGCATCAACAATAGCAAGATCGTTGGTGGACAGCATGTTCTCAAGATTTGGAGTATCGATGGAGCCAAGGAAGAAATTTCGAGTCCGAAGTTTTTCAAGAGAGTTTGTGAGCTGATTGTGTCGATAAGACCAGAACTATTGCGCTCTATCCCCAGTGGGAAAGCATCGTTGAGAGATTCAACCGAACTATAGACGATCATTTTTTCCAAGGTTGTGGAAAAATATCAAAATGATTGGGAGATGCACCTTCCACTATTTCTGATAGCATACAAAGCAGCTGTCCATGATTCAATCAAGCTTACCCCGGCTAGCATCATCTTTGTAAGAGAACTTCGATTACCCCGTGACCTGGTGTTCGGATTACGAAGCACTGAAAAATATGACGTGCGGGACTGTCCAGATGAATTGAGGGATATATAGCATGTTGATATTGGCAAGAGACAGGATAAAAGCTAATTCAGAGGATTGAATGGAGATTTGACTATACAGTCTCCGAAACTGAAACCGTTTTGGGAAGGGCCGTACGAGCTGAAGAAGAGGACCAACGACGTGGTTTACAGAATTCAATGCAGCCCTAAAACCAAGATGACAATTGTTCATCGGGACTGGACTGGAGCCATATCATGGCATTTGCTCGGGACGATCAAAATTAGAGGGGGGCAGTGCAATGAATCCACAACGCCATTGCCCGTTGTTTACGTGTGATCAATTTCAAGAATGTCGACGGGTTCCAGATGATTTGGGAAACGACAGTCTATCAAATTCTAAACGTGTCCGTTGACTTCGTACAAACGTGTCCGTTCAGTACAATTTTGAGGGAAGATTGATTCAGATTAGTAGTGTAGTGTCGGGCGCGGTATTTTGATAGGTTAATTGTGATTGATTTTATTTAATAGTCAGAGTTCATTATTGTGTTTTGTGAAGTGTAAATGAACGGGCAATAAATACTTGAGTATTTTAATAAGCCACGAACACCAGATTCGTCACAATACCATATTACGGTATTTTAATCCAGCGTGCGGATGAATTACAAGCTACATTATTTTTTTAAGTGCGATTTTTATCTCTAAACTCAATTCATTGACAACTTCGCCTGTTGGGAGATGTCAGGTTTATGCTCTTGGTAAGGGGTAGGTCCCTTGAATTTTGCATATTCCTTTTGAGCTCGACGTTAGCCAGCTTGTGATGAGTTCCCCAAGCAACTCTTCTCACCACGATGTGAGGCGTGATATCTTCATCTTGATCTCTAGTTTTCGTTCTAGGTATACCACATTGGGGCGAATAAGCTGATGGGTTGATACCCTGCCCTATGGAGACGCACCACCTTCTAGTGATTTCATATTTGAGAATATCTTTTGATTATCAACAATTTTCAATAAAACTATTTTATCCTTAGTTCCTTTTCCTCCTGAATCGTAAAAGATTTTGAAGACTATTTAAGTTAAGTCGAAATCCTCAAGAAAAAGTGATTTTTTTGAAAAATCATTGCATTTTTGGAACGTAGTTCTTTATCGCGCGTTGCGAAAGAGGGCTAGATGGAATGAATTAAGACCAAAAGTTGTAACGAGACTTTCGCTATGGTTATAAGCCGTGCGGCGTGCGCGTGTTTCTCTGTCTGTCTCTCTCCCTCTCTCTCTCTCTTCATAGAAAGCAAGCCAGTTATTTTCGTTTCGTCTTTCTATTTCACATTGAACAGTGTGGCGTCACGACGATTATTTTTGGAACGTAGTTCCTTATCGCGCGTTGCGAAAGAGGGCTAGACGGAATAAATTAAGACCAAAAGTTGTAACGAGACTTTCGCCATGGTTGCGGCGTGCGCGTGTTTCTCTGTCTGTCTCTCTCTCTCATAGAAAGCAAGCCAGTTATTTTCGTTTCGTCTTTCTATTTCACATTGAACAGTGTGGTGTCGCGACGATTATTTTTGTTGAGTGTATACAGGTTTTTTGTACATAATAGATAATAAGAATAATAACAATAATGAATCCTGCCAGTGTTTCTGCACAAGTTCCGGATATTGCTGATGGAGTTAGGTAAGTAGAGATTTTATACAGACAATAATAAATGCTTATGTATTTTTAGCAAGTACGCATTATAACCTCTCTTTACTATTGCTAACCAAGTCATACGCTTTATAATCTCTTCATTATTGTGTGTTTAGCAAGTGTACGCGTCATAACTTTAATAAATTTAAAAGCAAATTATATTTTAATATTTCAATATCGATGCGTATGTATTTAGCAAGCCGTGCGTGTTCTAACCTATACGCTGTTGTGTTTACGAAGTCGAGAGAGTACACTCTGTTGTGTTTACAAAGTCCCGCGCATCTATGACGTGTACGAAAGAATAGACAGAGTGCATATATATATATATATATATATATATATATATATATATATATATATATATATATATATATGTATATATATATATATATATATATATATATATATAAAATATTATTATAACTTGAAAAAAATAAAAATTTATTACAATTCCTTCACTAATTAATCGAAAGGAACTTCGTTCCATCCGGGTGTCCCTTGACACCTCTCAAGTTTTTGTTGAGTGTATACAGGTTTTTTGTACATAATAAATAATAAAAAATAATAACAATAATGAATCCTGACAGTGTTTCTGCACAAGTTCCGGATATTGCTGATGGAGTTGGGTAAGTAGAGATTTTATACAGACAATAATAAATGCTTATGTATTTTTAGCAAGTACGCATTATAACCTCTCTTTACTATTGTGCTAACCAAGTCATACGCGTTATAATCTCTCCATTATTGTGTGTTCAGCAAGTGTACGCGTCATAACTTTAATAAATTTAAAAGCAAATTATATTTTAATATTACAATATCAATGCGTATGTATTTAGCAAGCCGTGCGTGTTCTAACCTATACGCTGTTGTGTTTACGAAGTCGAGAGAGTATATATATATATACACACTCTGTTGTGTTTACAAAGTCCCGCGCATCTATGACGTGTACGAAAGAATAGACAGACAGAGTGCATATATATATATATATATATATATATATATAAAATATTATTATAACTTAAAAAAAATAAAATTATTACAATTCCTTCACTAATTAATCGAAAGGAACTTCGTTCCATCCGGGTGTCCCTTGACACCTCTCAAGTTTTTTTTTGTCATATGAAGCATACCTTTGTATACACACTGTAGATATTTAATCCCATAATTCAGCCTAACGATCCAATAGATGAAGATTCACTGAGAGCTCCCGGTATATTAGAACTATTCATTTCCATTTAGAAATCACAGGAATTCAAATATCGGCGATGAATTTCAGGCCTATAGACTAACGAAATAGTAACTGAAAAATGTCAAATAAAACATTTAAGATTTTCATAGAAGCCTGCGGAACACGTGGCAAGTTTCCGGTCTGTCTGGCCAGGTTAAAATACAGTAGATGTGTTATTTTCCAGTTTGGTATTTCGATTTCATAAACTAGCTACTATTCTGTGAAGATTGTTTGACGTCTGAGAGTATTTTATGGTTGTTCTTATCTGAAGCAGGGCTTTTTAATAAGAATTACTTGTTTTCAAGAGAGTAAGTGATAGATAAAACTCGATAAAAAGGCACGAAAACAGTAATGCCTTTGTATTTAGATAAAGAAACATAAATACCGTGATTATAGCTAACGCATAATGAGCGTTTTATCTATTTCACTCAGAAGCCATTTTAATTATAATAATAAATAATAATTTAGTTAACATTTCCAGACATTAATATGTGAGAATATGAGGAGGAAGGGAGCTGAAGCTCTCTTCATTTCCCTCCCAGCGAATATTGGTTTTCTACTTTCATTAGAAGCAAAAATGAATTGAACCCTAACAAATGAATCGATTTCTCTTCATTATGAGCCTGTGGTGTTACCTGATACGATTTGTGCGGCTCACTGATCTATAACAAAATCGCCAACTTCAAAAGCTTCAACTACTTCCGTGCCAAAGCAATGAGGTGTTATTGTTTCCGAATATTGAAATACGCTGAATGGGAAATATCGGGCATTCATGTGGAAAGTATACAGGATATAATATCGAGCATGTTTTCAGGAAATTTCCAGAGTAACTTGTTCCTTGATTCATTATGGTACCTATGGACATTATAGATTTTCATGTTGTTATTCATAGTGAACGTAATAATTTTGTAATGATAACATAGAGAAGAAAAAATCGAATTTAAACGGTTTTCTTCACATAAAGGATTCAATATAAATTGAACGAGAAGGTAGATCTCAGGTGAAAATCTTTCTGGCAATCACGCAGAACGTTGAATGATATTCACCTGAAAATCATGCATACTTCCATAAATATCAATGGACATTGAATGCAAATGTTTCTTTCGATAAGCTCGATTATGTTTAATTTAAGTCTGTTCACTAACAATCGCATACCGGTTTAGGCTTGGCTCATCAGTACGGAGTAGTCAGCCACCAGAAAGTCCAAAGAACTCTGGCTGAAGTGAGACACAACGTAAACAAACCATCATCGATCTTGTAACACCCATAGGTACGCCGGAAAAGATAAACTTTAACTGGCGGTACCTAGTGACAGAAAAACCGCCAGTTAAAGTTTATCTTTTCCGGCGTACCTATGGGTGTTACAAGATCGATGATGGTTTGTTTACGTTGTGTCTCACTTCAGCCAGAGTTCTTTGGACTTTTGGCTGGTTGACTACTCCGTACTGATGAGGGCCAAGAAGCCTGAAACCGGTATGCGGATTGTTAGGTGAACACGACTTAAATTAAACATAATCGAGCTTATCAGAAAGAAACATTTGCATTCAATGTCCATTGATATTTTATGGAAGTATGCATGGATTTTCAGGTGAATATCATTCAACGTTCTGCGTGGTATTTGCCAGGAAAGTAGTTGTTTTTCACCTGAGATCTACCTTTCTCTGGTTCAATTTTATATTGAATCCTTTATGTGAAGAAAACCGTTTAAATTCGATTTTTCTATTCATTCCACTTCACATGGCACTTATCTCTCAACATAGAGAAGGATCAAAGTTTTGTGCAACAATTCCAGTGGTTTTTTGAATCTTTATTATTTCCCAATACTTTCATTTTCCATGGCTCCTATAACTGATAAAACATAGAAAAAAATATAAGCGATTGAAAACTTTATAGCAGAGAATCGTTTTCAGGACGCATTGAAGCCATTCGATAGTTTTTTTTCTGATGGTCAAGTTATTAACGAATAAAAATAATAACTATTTGTAGATAAAATTAATGACTTCAAATGAGTTCAAATCATAGATGGTATTAATACAGAGGTGAAAAAGCAGCTGACACATACTACCTAACCCTATTGCCTTGAATGAATTTAAAATCAAGATTTGAGTATTCCTGAGAAGTGTAAGATAAAATATTGTAACAGGAATTTCTTTCAAATACAAAATATCACATTGTATCTTTATTCGCCTCTGTATTTTCAGATGTATTTCATTGGAAATTTCCCCAACTTTTGTAACATTTATTCATGCTTTTTTCAATATAAGGAAAGTTCCAATGAAAGACTCCGAAAATATGCAGTTGAATAAAGAAAAAATCTTTGTATTTGAAACAAATTTTTGTTTGAGATTTCCACATCTGAGTTTTTTTGGATTTTAATTTTTTACATGAAATGGGGAAATAGAAAGCCAAATTTCTGTTCTCTCAAAAACAATATTTGATTAATAGGATTAGGAAGATTCGAGTGTGCTGGACAAGATTTTCGTAATACCAGACATTTCCTCGTAGTACATTAAATAACATCAAACCGACCAAGGGTATGGTATAATGTGTTATATTTTTTAATATTTGTTGACCAATGACAAGATAACTGAAGTTTGGAATTCGTATTAGTGGATATTGTAACAAACACGATATTTTGAAATACCAACAGTTATATGTGGGGATATAATTTCATATACCAAAAAATAAAAGTACAACAATAAACGTCCCACCTACTGATTACATTTTCACTTATAGGTTTGGAGATTTTATACCTTTTGGACTTTCACTGAAATATTACTTTTCGGTTAAAATATATTGTTCAGGAAGTACAAAGGTAAATTGCTCTGCTTTTTTGTGTTTTCTCTCCTGGAACTAAAAACTATTATTGTGAATCTATTCTGATATGTAAAATTAGTAAATTTACTATGCTTTTCAAACTTTAAATATAGGAATAAAAAAAATTCAACTTGTTAATAACAGTACTGTGGAATTTTTTTTGCCCAAATAATCCACGACAAAGAAAATATCAAAAATTAATAATGAATATATTTCTTTGGTAACGTTTCGAGACACACATATGTTCCTTTCTTCAGACCTCTTTATATAATTCTAAACGAATATTTTATACTTTCCGCACAAGAAATAGCTTCTATTTATATTTCTTTTATGAATTACTTATGAAAAAGATTTTTTACGGTACGTTACTATCATTCACATACTCAAACGCAATAAGGTGTGGGGACAAATTTACTATTTTGCCCTTTCGGTATAGATACAACTAATATTTTTCATTTCCAGGGGAGAGAAAACACAACAAAATGCAATAGAATGTACTGCCTGTTTAATAAACATTCAGACAGTAAATACCAAGGTATCGCTAGGCTGCGCAAAATGAGACAAACTGTATAGTAACACTCTGCTACCTAACATCCTTGAGGCAAAAACTAAAATGGCTTTCGAGTGTATTACCTATAGCCGCCAGAATCAGATTGAAAAATTACGTCACTTCGAACGCCCAAACAAGGCCATAAAACCAGCTATGAATGAATTCCTCAAGATTCTAATGTTTCAGTGCCCTTAATTGATTTTGGCCTATTATCATTATGCCTTCTGGGTGATAGAGGATCATTAAGATGTTCTCCAGATGTGAAGAGGACCTTCTTTGACCTGTTCGTCGCCAAACAGATGGGACACTTATACCCGAAAATATGGGAATTTGAGGAATAAAAACAAGCCAATACTGCCAACATCGACAGCTACATTCAAGAGCAATAAACATTTCACAGACTCTGATGGACACTTCAAGTAAATTCCCCGATATAAATAACAGCTTGCTTGACAATAATGGTATTTCCGTTGTCACGAAAATGACTATAGGAAGATAATTATAAGGGATCAACTTCAACCTGCCATGTATATGCTAAGAATATAGGTAGGGGGCAAGCCCTGAAAATTAAAATGAGAAAAACCAATTACGTCATGATTCAAGCAAAAAAAACTTATAATTCAAAAGATCAGGAGGATAAATTCAAAATCTTATTTGATATATTCTCATTCCTATTCATTGATAGATAATTAGATAATAACTTTGGAATATGACTGTACTGAGGAGGATCTGTACTGCTAAGAAACAAATTCAGTATATAGTAAATAGTTTCTTCTTTATTCAGAATTCAGTTTTATTTATTCATATTATAGGTATGAGGATTTTTCGTGAAGTAATTCTTTTCAAATCAGAATTGTCTGTCTGTAAATATTCATGAATGAAAGTTTTATTTTGAATATGGAACGCATGTGGAATTCCAAAAAGACATTGATTTTGATACAATTCGCCAAATTATACCCATTAAAACGATTCATATCATTGAATGACTATAATATTCGCCAAAAAATATAGTTTTGTAAATAACATGGCTCGAACATCGAATAACATTTTGTTTGAAAATATGAACAGGATGTTCATAAAATCAGATGTGGAATCATCTGCAACTGAAAAGTAAACCATTATCTTACATCCAAAAGATTATCTTGGCTGGTATTCATTTTGAAAATTGAAATATTATCATTATCAACATTAGATTTTGTTTCAAAACGTATTTTGGGTCAAATTTCATTAATATTTTATAGTATTCAGGAGATATTAACGACAAGTACCTACATCTTTTTTCTTGTTTAAAAAACTGAATAAAACATCAGGAAAAGCTCAGTCGAATCTATTCATTTATTATTTCATTATCATTCTACGTGGAATATAAAACAGAGTACAGATACTGAAAAAGTACCGATAAATTGAAGAAATAAACTATTATCATATACAGTGCGGTCCCTAGGTATGAAATAAATTCATTCTTAGCGTTATTATGTATTTGTTTGAAAAAACCTGAAACAGATCGATTTATATTGTCAATTTGACAATTTAGAGTATAAAAATATTACCCCCTTCTTGCACCCCCTCTGAATTATGAGCACCCCCTCAAAAATTTTAAATAAGAAGGGGGTCGTGTGGCACCTTGTTCGAAAGGGATTTTCATTATCTGTTCAGCAATTTTAGGTTTTTCAAATTCGGTGCAATCATAACTGAGAAAATTTATTTTGAAAAAGTAAAATTTTGATACTTTACGTAGAAGAAGGAAATAATGTCACATAATGTTTAGAAAGCATTTTTGAATTTATGTTACAATTAATTGAATGTTCAAAATGACCACCATTCACTTCTTGACAATAAGCAAGTCGATCTTGGAATTCTCGTACAACATTGTGTAGGACCTCAGGGGTTATGTTGTTAATTTCTTCCGTTATCCTAACTTTTAAATCTGCGATTCGTCTGGGTGAACATTATACCATTTTGTTAATAAGCATTGATTTGTTGAACATATAAACAGGATGTTTCCCTTTTCAACGTTAATAAGCAATTACTCGTAGGTCTAATTGATAAGAGTTAGTTTCTTTCATATAACGGTATTTTTCCGAAGAAAACGGTTCCTAGTTAGTAAATATTGGATTCGTATCTGTACTGTTCTGTACGTGCGATTTGAAAATTATCAACGTTATCCAATATTCGATTCGATTTATATATAAACAGAAAAATTCAACTCTAGCGACGATTGTTTGGTTTTTTACCTTTCACAATTTCTAAAACGAAACGTTGACATTTCGGGGATAGGTATATCTGTTCCCGCGTTCTTAAAACTGAAGCATCGAGACAATTGACAGTACGCCAATGATAACATGGATATTATATCGCACCCCGGCCAGAATACACAACACAAAAAACCTCATTTTACAGTACACCAAAAGTAAAGTTCACATACATTGTGAAATCAAAGTTTAAATAGTTTAGAAAGGGCAATTAGTGCTTAGTGCAACATGTTCCTTAATGAGTTAGGAATTAAATTAGTATTTTTCAAATTTTAATTTGCTATTTTGAATTTGGGACTAACTCAAATTTGTGCATTTTTGAGTTTGGTAGTTATTCTTGACGTGGTGCGATAGGATAAATCGAAGAATAACTGGTTCAAAGATATCAGAACACATCTGATTGCGATCATATGATGGAAAGGAATAATACATACACAATTTTTGATGAGATTACCCAACCAAGAAAGGAAGGAGTTGAAATAATCTACCTTTTTATCAGTTGGAATACATCGCACATCTCCTCTTGGAGAATGATGATTAACTAATACCAAACACCATATGTATCAACATAACATATATATATTATCGCAAACATCCGTTAAATAAAGATCTAAAGAACTCTACAATCAAATAAAAATCAATTCAACTAGTTTTGAGTACGGGGAGAGGTATAGTAATCACAACGTCAATGTTTTGAGAAATTGTGAAAGATACAATCTCAAAAAATAATGCCGAAAAACTATATTCCCTAAAAAAAATAATTTATTATCAATATGTAATTTTATAACCCACCGTAGAAAAACAATGTCTAAATATATTCAAGCTCTACGAAATAGTTTCTCCGTTTTTGAAAACAAGAGAAAATAACGAAATTGTATGGGGAACTGACTCCAGAAAAATCTAAACGAAGTGCCAAACTCATGGAGTTTTAAGATCATCTTGTTTATTCAACCAATCTCCATTCAACATCTACAGTTCGATAGAATTCCGAGAAATGAAGTGAAATTTCACATTAACATGGTTGATTTTACATATAAACTCTGTTCAGCTCAATAAACAAAGGGGTGCGAAAACTGGTGTGTGCCTCCTACCTATCAGCCTTTAGCATTCAACATGTGAGTTTCTTTTTTTTATTGCAGAGAAACTCAAATCTGTTCACTTATTTTCGTTTCGTTGCAGTGATGTCTGTTTTTTCATGCTGAGTTTCATTTTACTATTTGTGACAGTCAGTCTTTCCTTATTATGAGGTAATTATGTACTCATGTTGCCAAAGCATACAAATGTTGTATTTTTCGTTTAAAATAATAATTAGGCACTGAAAGAACCAAAACTAAATTAGAAACACGATTTTGAATACATTTGAGAGAATATAACGTTCTGTTTCTGAATTCATTTTTCATGCATTTTCATAAATTCGTTATTTGCTATCTTAAATCGGAATATAAGTTTATAGTCGCTGCACATTTCATCTGTTGAATGAACAGAATTATTCAAATATTTTATACTATTTCCCGCGGTTTTGTCAGCCTGGATTCCCGGATTTTGTAAGTGAAAAAATCAACTATAATTAACGGAAAGTTTGAATATTGAAGAACGTACCCACCACGCAATAGAAAAAAATTACGAAACCTTGACACTACACTACAAAATAAGTGTTTTTTTTAAGTAAAACTCCTTTACGCACGCTTGACTTGGGGAGTAAGCTGGTGAATGCGTGACAGAGCGTTACGAAAAGTGTGATCAGGCGAGGCGAACGGTCTCGACAAAGGTGTCATACTAGTTGCTGGCGTCGTAGCGTCATGCAGCGTTCCTTTTTCCTTGTCTATTTTCTCCCTCTACTAATACGCGGCATTCTACTCTCGACATTGAGGCGCGTTTGATTCTCTGTCCTTTTCTTATCTCTCTCTCTCTCTTTCTCCTTGTTACTCTTCCGTATTTCGGCCTCGCGTTTCTACAATTTACTTCAGCAAATTTTTTAAATAGGATAACATTAAATTTAACCAATACGTAAATAATAAATTACTCATTAATTGTAGAGGTTCACCATTACAAATAATTGGTGACATCGTGATTGAACATGACAATAATCAAATGGAAGTTGATGAAAATTCCACTATAGATCATGTACAAAAACCGAGACAAATTATTGGAGTTAGGTAAATTAATTTTTATTTTATTTTTATAATTGTTTGTAAAAGTGTTTGTAAAATTGTTTTTAACCGCTTTCTTAGTTGTTTGACCAACCCTCAGAAGTTAATTAAAACTTGTACGAGTTAAGATCACGGGGACCTTACCTTTTATAGTGGGATCCGAAACCACTCTTGGGACCTTGAAAAAATTGTTCACCAGCTGCGGGAATCGAACCCGCGCCAGGTGGAAACAGTTGACACAAGATCGACGCTGGTGCCACTGAGCCACAGGCCCCGTAATCATTCATGACTTTAATAATAATTTACTAAATTTACCAAACTGAAATGATGAAATTATAGATTATTAGAAAATTAATATATGTATATACATGTATAGATTATACATATATACATATATACATATATATATATATATATGTATATATATATATATATATATGTATATATATATATATATACATACATATAGATGGAGCTAAAGAAGTTTTACTTCAGTCGTGTGGTCCAAAGCACACTCGTTTTTTTTATAGATATATTAAATTGAAGTTTTGGCTTTTTACTTTTTTCAATATTTAGGAAGCAGAATATAATAAATAAACTTCTGAAATATTGAATGAATAACCAAAATGAACGAATCACTTGTTTTCTTTTATAAGCAAAATTTTTGCTCTTTCCCAAAACCCTAGGATTCCGCTACTGTACTGGTTTATGTGGAATTGAATATGTTCGCATATTGATTACTGCTGTATTTTGATTACTTCTTTCCAACCTGCTAGAATAGAACACACTGCAAAAGATATGCAAGTTTCTGTAAAGGAGACATGTAACTCCCTCCACATTCCTGGAGTCTATTCAATATAAAATATATCTTTTTTTTACTACTTACTAACATTATTAACTGAAAAAAGGTCTTTTTGCACGAGAGTTAATAGTTTCCCAATTCCTAAAAATTCAACAAGATAGTTTTAAGGATTCTTCTCATTTAATTCACCTAGGTTATGGAATCTTCTATTCAACAAAATTGATTTACAATTTTCAATTTCAGAAGTTTTATTATTCATTGTATTCTATTTTTAATGATTTCTAAAGTTAACCATTGTTCTTAAAATTCAGGAAAAATGGTAGAAAGGATGTAGCTGAATTCCTATCAGTTGTCCTGTATTTGTCTCAGTACTGATCAATAACTATTATTATTATTTTTGCTCGAAATCGCAACAGCCTACGCTTTTGAGTTTGCCGCGAGAAAGCATATAAGTATTCGTTATCTTTTCATTTATACTTGTCTAAAATATATTTTATGTAAAATACCAAAGGAAAGAATAATTTGTTGAGAAATAAAAGTGTGCTCAGAGTTTCAAGAATATTTTTCGGTATGCATTGAATAATTGAAAACTGATTGATTTGTTTGAAAATATGAAGTTGTTTTCTGTTAGACATTCACAAAAAAATAACTTCATTTTTATCGTGGATTTTTCAATTCACAGAAAAATATTTCTATTCAATATTCAATTGAGAATGTTTTCCTTTTCAATAAAAACTGATATTATGGGCAATCGTTGAAAGATAAATAAATACCATCCACGACTTAGATTTTTTTCAGATGTGTGTAATGAGGCGCGTGTTGGGGCGATTTGAGGGGCTGGGAAAATATTTCCTTACAGGGTCCCACCAATACCTTTGAAGTTATCTATTTCGATTCATTATAAGACATTTTAAATTCTCCAAGAATTTTAATAAAGCTTGTTAGGTACAAGTCAACATTATTTAGTTATTCCTCTAAAAAATTGAAAAAAACACGAAATGTAACAAATATATGTTTTTTTTAAATACAAAAATTTCATCATCGGAAAGCTTCTTTTTTCATCTTTTAAATTACAAACCAAAATTTATGTATTAAAAACCATCTTCAACCCCGTAAACGGAAATAAAGCAAATAAACACGAGATTATAGACAAGGACAACAAATGATGCCCGGAGTAATCTGTGATGCCGAATGATGGTATGCTCCGAGTATACTCTTACAAAATCAAAGCGGAGGGATTGGTGGCAATAATCGCTAGTCGCTGTTCGTTAGTGCAGAGCTAAAGAGCGGCAGGGTATATTGTTTCTACTTCAATTCATTGTTGGTAATTTTAAATTGGGCCATGTCGAGACAACTTTATAAAGGCCCATCGGGAAGCTCCCGGTGGGCCAGCATGCGCCTGATGTAATCGCTATTCTCTATTCAGCAATCTCCATTTTATTCAGTGAACTCAGAAGTTCCTGATACTCATTCACAAAACAACGTTACTTGTATCAAGAAAATAGTTCATATTCGAATTTTATTAAACGTCCTGTAAAAAATGGGGATATTTAGTTACATATTCATTCCTCTAAAATAATATCCAAAATAAATTGAAGCCATAAAGCTAGTGAGGTAACTGAAAACCCTTGTTTGTGTTGTGTAGGTCAACGTTTTATGTACTGAGGCAGTCCAAAATTAAGTTGAATACGAATGCCACTTACGCATTTGAATATATCGTTTCTTAGAACAAATTGTATGTGAACGTGACTGTTCCTGTAATTATTACTATAACAATCGACGGGTCTATTTCGGGTTCATTTGACTCATGCTCGAACTCATATTGAAATCTGTTTCGAAAGAGGTCGGGAATTGATTTGGGATACTGAAACTTCAAACTTCCTGTTTTGATAAAAAAGAAAGTGTGCTGTTTCGAAATTATTGAAATGAAAATTTACTGAAACTGAAACATTCGTTGCGTGTTCGAATTTAATGAAATGGACTGAATGGAAAACAAATAGAATGGGTGTACCCTATACAAATTAATTATTTCTGATGAATGCATTCAAGTCTCAAACTCTCTTCCTGTCGTTTTATTAACAATAGCTACAGTAGTGTGTACTTGAAGGCTTTTTGTTTATTTTTCTCAATTTATATCCATTCCCAATTTACCTCCATATTTTATTTTGGTCCTTGGGCGATACCTTTTTTTCCTTGGAAGTTTTTTTGTTGAACATTTTTTTCCAGATGTAATGTCCTAAACTGAATCAGCTTGTGTTCGAAATCTCACAAAATATTGGGAAATATGTTTTTGTTGACAAAATAAACTCTGCCCAAGTAAGTACTTAACTTCACGATATCTACACTTTTTTCAATAATGATATTATGGTATACTTGCAATAATTTTTCAACTTTCAATTGACTCTAAGGGTGGAGAAACGAATGTTTTTTGTAGTTTCAATTATACTCATTTTCACATTTTCAACTAGCTTTTGTCACATCACATATCGGAATTGCAAACAATTTTTCTCACATGTATGAAATTGCCTTTTATTTCCTATTAGTATAGATGTGATTTTTTCAACAGTTTCTACTGTAGGTGGACAATTAATTTCATAGAAATACTATTTATTGCGGATGTCAGCACTTCGAGACTTTCAAAACTTTTGGTATATCTTCACCGATCATTCTCCACAGAACCCAAAAATATCCGGCAGTTAGAAAGTCTTTATATATATATATATATATATATATATATATATATATACATGTGAATTGCATCAGATTATTGATAGTGACATCTATAATCTGTGCGGTGAAGCTTGGACCTAATATCGTGGAATTTTAAAATCACGAGATTTCGTGCACTTTAACAGGTCACTAACAAATTGTTAGAAAGGCCTACCCACGATATCAATAGTCGTACTTCTCATGCGTTTAACGCAAACATCGATATCGAGAATGAGAGAAATCTGTTACGAATCCAAAAAGACACACCATCCGTCTACAGCCTGTTTCATGGTTTCCCAATCATCAGGACGGCTTGTGGTCTCTTTCAAATTCGCATCGGATTTCTCGTTGGTTCATAGCCTTAGGCCAATACAAACATGTGAATTGCATCAGATTATTGATAGTGACATCTATAATCTGTGCGGTGAAGCTTGGACCTAATATCGTGGAATTTTAAAATCACGAGATTTCGTGCACTTTAACAGGTCACTAACAAATTGTTAGAAAGGCCTACCCACGATATCAATAGTCGTACTTCTCATGCGTTTAACGCAAACATCGATATCGAGAATGAGAGAAATCTGTTACGAATCCAAAAAGACACACCATCCGTCTACAGCCTGTTTCATGGTTTCCCAATCACACAAGCCGTCCTGATGATTGGGAAACCATGAAACAGGCTGTAGACGGATGGTGTGTCTTTTTGGATTCGTAACAGATTTCTCTCATTCTCGATATCGATGTTTGCGTTAAACGCATAGTACGACTATTGATATCGTGGGTAGGCCTTTACATTGTTAGTGACCTGTTAAAGTGCACGAAATCTCGTGATTTTAAAATTCCACGATATTAGGTCCAAGCTTCACCGCACAGATTATAGATGTCACTATCAATAATCTGATGCATTCACATGTTTGTATTGGCCTAGATATGAACCAACGAGAAATCGATGCGAATTTGAAAGAGACCACAAGCCGTCCTGATGATTGAAACCAGAAACAGGCTGTAGACGGATGGTGTCTTTGATTCGTAACAATTTCTCTCATTCTCGATATCGATGTTTGCGTTAAACGCATGAGAATACGACTATTGATATCGTGGGTAGGCCTTCTAACAATTTGTTAGTGACCTGTTAAAGTGCACGAAACTCGTGATTTTAAATTCCACGATATTAGGTCCAGCTTCACCGCAGATTATAGATGTCACTATCAATAATCTGATGCATCAATGTTTGTATGGCCTAGTATGAACAACGAAAATCCGATGCGAATTGAAAAGACCACAAGCCGTCCTGATGATTGGAAACCATGAAACAGGCTGTAGACGATGGTGTGTCTTTGATTCGTAACGATTTCTCTCATTCTCGATATCGATGTTTGCGTTAAACGCATGAAAGTACGACTATTGATATCGTGGTAGGCCTTTCTAACAATTTGTTAGTGACCTGTTAAAGTGCAGAAATCTCGTGATTTAAAATTCCACGATATTAGGTCCAAGTTCACCGCACAGATTATAGATGTCACTATCAATAATCTGATGCAATTACATGTTGTATTACTAAGGTATGAACAACGAGAAATCCGATGCGAATTTGAAAGAGACCACAAGCCGTCCTGATGATTGGGAAACCATGAAACAGGCTGTAGACGGATGGTGTGTCTTTTTGGATTCGTAACAGATTTCTCTCATTCTCGATATATATATATATATATATATATACAATATATGGCAAACTATAGGTCGTTTCATAGAGCTTTACGAGCACCACAATTTGTATTCGAAAAGTAATAAATAAATGAATTCTGAAATCTTCTTTCCGACAGGTCGCACCATCATTTTTTACTGTATGAATTACTTAATTACTTCTTCAGCTTTCATTTGATACATCACTCGTCTCCCCTTAAAAACACATTTAGAAACAAAATATTATATTTTCCATTTACGAAATAATTTAGGTCCTCACTCATTATAACCATGCCTTATTTCAACTCTCTAGGTCCCACTGTTTAGATGTTTGAAGGTTGTATCAGACAATTGGCTGACAGACACCGAGGTGAAACTATTGGTGTTCCATTTTTCCATGCAGTACACCAAAAATTATTTTTTAAATTTTCGAGATTGTGTATATATAGTCCAAAAACCATCTGTAATTCCAAATGAACTTTAAAAATTGGATTCCACACATTATATTGAACTTTCTATTATTTCCTCCGCTACCCATTTCCATTTGGTTGCCTATTTTGGGAGTTTTCTCGGTATAAAAGAATACATTTTCACTTTATATTTCTATAGCTTTCATCAGTTTTAATTTGTGGGTTTGCTTACAAATCTATATTGATCCCACTGACTATTTTCCAAACAAACTGCAAACCAAATTGCTTGTTTCAAATTCAAACGATGTAAACATCGTAATTGACAAGTAGACTTCAAGGTTTTCATGTTTGAATTTCCACTTTGAAGTAAGGAATCAGAAGAAAAAGCTCTCGTTAACTAATTTCATCTATACAGTGTCCGGCAGAAAGTACGCATCATATGGGAATTTTCTTTAATATAATATTTTGACAAATGTCGATACATGCAATCGCTTCTGCATCAAAAGAAACCCCAAAAGATGTTGTACAGTGCCGTTCGTCTTTTCTTGTTTGGCGGGAAATTTAAAAAATTTAAAAATTATGTCTCAAAACACACTTATTTGGGAAAATATTGAAAAATGTTATTTGGAAAAGTTGTTTAGAACGACATTTTATAGCTATGTACAAGTTCGGAAAAAAATATGAGATAAAAAAATAAAAATTGATTTCAATTTGGAAAAATACATTTCTGACAAAGAAACTCATTAGTAAAGCCCAAGAGTAATATTTTGAATAATATTTTGTAAAGATTCACCAGCTACTTCTATTTTATTCGAAGAAAATTTTAAATCTGTGGATTTGCCATGTGTTCAGCTGCTTCATAAGAGGTCACAGAAATATCTTCAGGACATTATAATCCCGATACTGTTTATTATTGACAAAGAACCATGTATCTACAGAATTTCAATATGAATCTTTTATTAGAACAAAAAATGTATTCGATTTTTTACATAATTACATTTTATAATGAAATTAGAAGCTGAAATAATTATAAACCAAACAATTTAATGCACACTCGAAAGTTTGTAATCAATTTATTTTTTGTTTGAATAAAAAATTCAATTTGAAATTATGTAGATACGAGGACCTTTATTAATAATAAACAGTATCGGGATTATAATGTCCTGGAGATATTTCAGTGACCTCTTATGAAGCAGCTGACTGAATACATGGCAAATCCATAGATTTCAATTTTTTCCGAATAAAATAGAAGTAGCTTGCGAATATTTACAAAATATCATTTAAAATAATACTGTTGGCCTTAATGAGTTTCTTGGTCTAAAATGTATTTTTCCAAATTGAAATTTTTATTATGGCAAAAAATTGATTTTTATTTTTTTATCTCAGATTTTTTTCAAAACTTGTACATAGCTATAAAATAACGTTCTGAACAACTTTTTCGAATAACATTTTTCGATATTGTCCCAACTAAGTGTGTTTTGAAACATAATTATTATTTTTTTTAAATTTCCCTCCAAACACGAGAGGACGAACGGCACTGTACAACGTCTTTTGGGGTTGCTTTTGATGCAGAAGCGATTGCACATATCGATATTCGTCAAAATTTATTAATAAAAGAATTTCCCATATGATGCGTACTTTCTGCCGGTCACTGTATAATCTCTCAACAGAGTGGACGGTGTTGGCAACTGAAAATTTTATTTAAATTGTATTTTAAAACTGATTCGAGTTTTTGAATTGTATATTGAAAAAACAACCACAAAATGATTCAAATTTCGATCTAATCTTGTTAATGGAATCCAAACAAGATCGATACCAAAATCAAAACGAAAAAAGATTTTGTCTATATATTTCTTGAAATTTGATTTAAGAACACAAAGGAAGATAAAGAAAGAATTCGATACAATAAATTTGATCTTGTCTCGATGTTGAAGAGGAGTGTTGATAATCTTTACGTCTTTCGTAATCTCAATATACCATTCCATATTTATTTTTTATTTTATTTTTTGAGGAAAAGGAATTTTGGTCAAACAGAACAAGACTTATCTGTAAATGGAAAATCAACCATTTTTTCAATATGTCAATTTGTAATAAATTCAAAATCTTGTTTGATGAGTAATAAATTGAAACATTTTTGCAGCTTATATATTCAACACGAAGTAACGTACCTGGCTGGACTAGAAACGATGTTATATTGCCGTGAGCTATAAATAACTTCTGAGAGCCTCCTTTTTCGTCACAGCAATAATAAGGAGTTAAAATTGAAATCTTTTCACGAGAGAATGTATGGATGCAAGCAGAGATGCTGAGGGAGTTATGATGCTGCAAACTTGAAAACGTGCGAGAGTGCTTTATAAGTTGATGTTATGTCTGAACGTCTATGACAATCTAGACTCATTGCCAAAAATATCCTTCATGGTGGAAACCAAAGTCAAAGTGAGCATGGTTTTAGATCATTGCAGTTAACAGAACTGAAATATAAAAAAGTAATTGAGACTACTGTCATTAGGACAGAGGGGCATGTCACGTATTACCATTTTTTTAAGCGAGCACCGAGCCTTCATTCATACATATTTTACTGTGACATACATACCCCGTAATTAAACAACTGACAGTGAAAAAAAAAATAACAATAAAAAAACCTTTTTAAAAACAAGCTTTTATTGAAATACCCTAAAAAGTATGAAATAATTGCTTTGGATGTGTGACGTAGGTTATTCCGAGAGTTATATATACAAGAGCTTGTCGCGCAATGTTTTCATTTCGAATACAGATGCGACAAGCTTTTGAATCTATAACTCACGGAATAACCTACGTCACACATCCAAAGCAATTATTTTGTACTTTTTAGGGTATTTGAATAAAAGCTTGTATTTAAAAAGGTTTTTTTTATTAATTATTTTACTTTGTGCTTTTTAGTAAGTACGCCTTAATCTATGCATTTTTGTTAAAGTCGTTTTTATGAGGCCTTTTTCCTGTAAGTTCTGAGCTATCTAGTTCTTCAACGAGGAGACCATCTGAAGATTAACTCGTCCGTCATCCTGGAGCTGCCATCTTCAATTTATGAATTTTGACAAAAAATCAATAATCTTCGACTAAATTCATAATCTCCGACCCCAAAAACCCCTAACACCATCATACCAATTTTAAATCGAATCAGACCACAATTACAAAACTCGTTCGCCATCTTGGAGCCGCCATCTTGACTTTGTGAATTTTGACAAATTATTCATAATCTCCGACCCCGAAAACCCCCACATACCAATTTTGAATAGAATCGGACCATAAACACAAATATCGTCCGCCATCTTGGACCCACCATTTTGTTTTTTTTCTGTAACGGATGCATTGTCACGGGAGCTATGAACACCTGCCAAATTTCACGTTAATCGAACAACTGGAAGTGGGTCAAATTTAATTTGCAAGATTTGATGACAAACATAAAAGCTTGTAAAATAATAAAAAGTAATCATCTTTGAAATCAGCTTGGTATTAATCATAAAAACTTATTTTGAAAGTTTGAGGAGGTTGAACAGACTGAACATGGTATCATAGAAATATAAAACATTTCGATGAAACTGAGATTCACAATATAATTATAAATAATATAAAGTTATACTGATGGTAAGTTTTTTATCGGAATGTTGTTTCGAAACATTTTTCCGGTTATGTAAGATCTTTTTACTGACGTCAATAGGGAACTGAAGCAAAAATCAAAGGGGGAAATCAGGGAAGCAATAGAGAAATATACTTTGTTATTGATTCCTTAGGTATTGAAAACTGGAACAGATTTCTTGATAGACAAATTCAGATTATTAATTGACTATAATTTCCTATTCAAATGAAATAATCTGCACTTCTACTATTGTATATATTTCTCCAGATTCATTTTTTAGGTTGATTGTTACATACCCAGAACTGTGAAAAGCAAAACAAGTTTGGGTGCTCACCCTGAATCAATTCATTACTACTAGATATTGTAAAAGTATTTTGTTATAAAATTAAACAAAGTCTAATTATTCCAAAAATGGTATCTCCATACAATATCTTCATTACCTTGGCAGAAGTGGTTCTGTTTCTTATTTTTTATTTATTTATTTTTTTCGAATAATATTTTTATATTTAAACTTTTTAATTGTGGATTGAAGTTGATAGGTTAATAGTTTAACATTCCAAGCCATATATATATATACATATATATATATATATATATATACATATATATATATATATATATATATATATATATATATATATATAATATATATTGGAAATTAACGTCTGTAATTATTATCTATGAAAACAATTTTTTCGGCATTCAGACAGGAAAATGACAACTTGAAACTGAAAAATAAAAATGTGGATGGGCCAGGAATCGAACCTGGGACCTTTGGATTTCTAGTCGAACGCTCTACCGTGTGAGCTAACAGTCCATGTTAGAAACCGGCGATTCACATCTTTAAATTCAGTTCCATGTTGGTGACGAAGATGATGATGGGGGTTATTGTGATGTATGCAAACATTATCGTATACAACCTGATTAAATTTAATTGTTTAATCCTGGTGTCAATCCCATTTTGGATCTTCGACCAACTTCAAAACTCGAAATTCTCAGGTGTGTAAAACTAGAGCCAAGTAATATATAATAAATAGTGGAAATTAACGTCTGTAATTATTATCTATGAAAACAATTTTTTCGGCATTCAGACAGGAAAATGACAACTTAAAACTGAAAAATAAAAATGTGGATCGGCCAGGAATCGAACCTGGGACCTTTGGATTTCTAGTCGAACGCTCTACCGTGTGAGCTACCAGTCCATGTTAGCAACCGGCGGTCGCAGGTTCGATTCCTGGCCGATCCACATTTTTATTTTTCAGTTTTAAGTTGTCATTTTCCTGTCTGAATGCCGAAAAAATTGTTTTCATATATATATATATATATATATATATATATATATATATATATATATATATATATGTATATATATATATGTATATATATATATATATATATATATATATAATAAACATAGATACGACTATTGGTATCGTGGTAGGCCTATCTGACACATTATGTTGGTGACCTGGTAATATGCACGAAATTTCGTGCTATCAAAATTCCACGATATTAGGTTTAAGCTTCACCGCACAGATTAAAGGTGTTACTATCTATAATCTGATGCTGTTCACACACACACACATATGTATATATATATATATATATATATATATATATATATATATATATATATATATATATATATATATATATATATATATATATATATATATATGACTCCTTGATTATCGCCGAGCCGAAACCGCTAGCCAGTAGATAGTTTCATTTTATGATGTGACCCACTAAAACGGAATTTTTCAAAATTCGAAGGAATTAAAACTACCCGCTGAATATTTGATAAATTTATCTATGAAACTGTTAATTCAAAAGAATAAAATAATCATTTAAAAAAAAAAACTTAATTAATTTTTTTTGTTGAATTATTTGGTTTCAAAAAGCTTGTCTCGCGAAGTATTCATAAAAGTAGGTACCAATTAATTTGATTGGACAATGATTGGTTGGTGAGTAACAATTTGTCGAAGTATTAATTTTATCACAATTCGCGCGACAAGCTTTTTGAAACCAAATAATTCAACAAAAAATATTTAAATCATTGTTAGCGATGACTTAAACTTATTTTATACGTTCAAGTACACGCCTTAAATAAAAGCTTGTCTTTAAAAAATGTTTTCATTGATTATTTTATTTTTTGCTTTTTAGTTAGTTTGCCTTATCTGTTCATTTCTAATAGAGCATCGTTATGACAAGGTCTCTTCCCTGTAAGTTTTGAGCTGAAAGAAGTCATGATCTCCGACCCCAAAAACTACCACACCATCTTGAATTTATCAATTTTGACAAAACATTCAAATCTCCGACCGCGAAAACCGCCGCATTCCAATTTTGAATCGAATCGGAACATAATCACAAAACTCGTCCTTCATCTTGGGGCCGCCATCTCGAATTTATGAATTTTGACGAAAATTTCATGATCTCCTACACCGAAAACCCACAAATACCAATTTTGAATCGAATGGACCATAATCACAAAACTCGTCAGCCATCTTGGAGCCGCCATCTTGAATTTATGAATTTTGACAAAAAATTCATAATATCCGACCCCGAAAACCCCCTCACACCAATTTGAGTGATATCTGCACTGTAACTAGAATTATGAACACCTGCCAAATTTCAAATTAATCGGACGACTAGAAGTAGGTCAAAATTCACTTGCAAAATTTGACCCAAACTAACTAACGAACGAACTAACAAGTGAAAAAACTAAATAATAGCTTTTAAAAACGTCTAAAAACTACCCTCTGAATATTTGAATAATTTTTAACAAAACTATTTAATTTCTAAATGTTGCACCCCAGACGGTTGAATAAAAAAGTATGGGTAATAGGATAATGAAATTTTGCACGAGGCTTACATTCCAAGTACGTATATTTAAATAATTTTTATCTTTGAAATCGTAAATTTTTTTATGTACTGTTGGTTTCCTTGCGAAGTTCAAACGTGAAAGTGGAACCCCAACAAAAATCATGGTTGGCAAAATTAACGTAATTTTTCAAATAGGTGGCGTTGAATTTAGCGAAGGTGAATTTTATTTCATATTTTCGTCAGATTCACCAGTATTGGGAAAAACTGAGGTAATTTGAAAATCGAGATAAATACAAAAGCCTTAATAACTTTCAACCTAAACTCAGCTGTAACAAATTTGGGGGAGAAATTTCCTTAAAATTACATCTGCACTAATATGGATTTTATTTTCAATTAACTCATGTTGAGAAACGAGCAATTTTAGTGTGTCGCCATATCCATCAAAATTGTATTTTGCAAATTTCTTGACACAAAAAAACATAAAAATTAGTAACTTTTGGGATTAGTCTTTTCGAAGAATATTCGAAGCGGAAATTACCATGAATTTTCATTGAATTTTTTTAAATATTTTTATCGCCTACTTCCAAGTTAGCAAGATGGAGAAGCGGATGCTTGATTATGGTGAATCCACTCTAACGAACGTAGGATTAAATAAACCGTAACGTTGGCGGAAGGGTTGGCTTAAAAAATTAAAATAAACTTAATTGGTATGAGTACTAATTATCCGCGACACGAGGGTGGCGTGATGAGTTCAAAACAAACTATAGCATTCGTTATTTGACTCCCCTCACTATCGGGATGTAGAATACGATAAATACTAAATTGAGAACTAAGGTAAAGAAAAATTTAATTTACGTAGAACATTGGGTTTACGAATAATACATACATCAATTAACTATTACAAAAAAATTCAATGAAACCGATTTTTTTACATAAGAAACCAACCAAAACTTTGTTCGGAATGCATGTGATTGTAAAACAAAAAATATTTGTATATGCATGGAATACTTGCTCAAGAATCTGAGTGTTGATTGTTCAAAGGAATCTTCGCCCTGAAATATGGGTTTTAGATTTTAGCTCCACTCTATATTCTCATAAGATAATCGAAAAGTTTCCAAACTATGATTATTGGTTCTATAGCCAATCGAGATTTCCGTACGACTGAATGAGTAATGAATGATTCTACTGTGATTTCAATGAAAATTAATTTCATATACAATTAAGATTATTTCCTTGGTTGAACCCCGACACTTGTCGACTCAATTAGAGAACCCGGAAGACATTAAATAGCAGTAAAAAAATTATGTGGACAGGTAACGAGTACTCCCTCAACAGAGATCCACCATCTTGAACCGTGGCGCGTGACATCCTGATCACGTGTCATCTTGCTTCCTGGAAAGGCAAGAACGGAAACTCTTTCACCTATAATAGTGCATGCTGATGCACTTAATATTCATATTGACAGATCTACCTGGCCGTTTGGTAGCCGCTTGTTTTTCACGCATGAAATTATTATTATTATATTGTCGTGGACACATGGCGACTACTAGGCACTTAATTGTTTACGGGTTATACTAATGAAATTATGCTATTATCTCTGGACTACTAGATGTCTTTTGCAAATCTTAATACAAGATTATGTATGGTTTTCATATCCTCCATGGACTATATTCACCCTAGAGGAAAACTGAATATGATATGGTGATAACTTATTTTAATATTTCTTTTGTCTCATGAACAGGAACAGGAAGTCGACGTAGAGATGAAAGGTGAACTTAGGATTTATACCTACTTAAAAAAACACATTATTCTCTCTGTCGAAAAGTGTGTGGAATTCACAACTATATTGCTAGAAGTTTTTAATTTATGAGTATTCATATATATATATATATATATATATATATATATACGTTGTCCTGTCCAACTATTTATATCCCCTACATTTTTTTTCCTGAAAACTCTCGTCCGCGTAGAATTTCTTTTTTTTCTATGTTTTTCTTTGTGTTGTTTCCTCTAGGTTATGCTTTTGACTCTGCCCGCTTCCCGTTATCTCGTTTTTCCGTTATCACGTTTTCCCGTTATTCCGTTTCATTCCGTTTTCCCGTTTCCCCCTGATCCCGTTATCTCGTTATCCTGAAAACTTTTCCACGACCAAAGAATTACGTATATCCATCGCTCGAATCGTGTTATGGTCTTCAAAAATCCCATAGAAAAACGCACTTTAAATTTTTCCCGAATCCAATAATGTTTCTAAAAACCTTTCTTTCCCTAAAAACCTTATTCGGACTATTACAAACAACAAAAAATGTATGATTATATATTCCTGAAAACTTTTCCTGGACAAAGAATCCCATAACTTTTCGAACAATCCTTTCTTCCCCAAAAACCTTTTTCGGAGTATTACGAACATTCAAAAAAATAATTGGCAAAATCGGTCCAGCCGTTGTTTTTATGAAATAAAAAAAATTATCCAGACCGGATTTCGTTTCTGCGACCTTCTGCTTGGTAGGCGACAGTATAACCGCTGAGCGATTTCCTATTTGGTAATAAATGACTGGTTAGTCTTTTACTTCGCCAAATTTCTTATATACCCGAATTTTCCAATTTCCGGGCAACTTTCTCCATGTTATCCAAATCGGTCCAGCCGTTCTCAAGTTTTGCGCTTACAAAAAATCGAGATTCATTTTTATTTTATATATTTTGACAAACGGAACATTTGTATAACATAGAAAACTCGTTTTATACGAGAATAACTTATCAACGGACCCTGAACTCGTATAGATCTAAATTTTCGTTTTTATCGGATTGACAAGCGGAGTTGTTAACCCCTCTCGGCTTTGTTCTTCGTTTAATTCTATAAGAAATATATTGTAAAACAAATTTTGATATCACATATGAGTTTAGGCAATATACAAATGAATGTTATGTTACTTTGCGGGAAAATGATTCAGGCGATTATAATTTGAATTCCAATTAAATGAAAGTTTACAACCGCTTGTCCATCTTTAATAACTGCTTAAGAATGACATTGTTATGAAATCTAATACCATACGCCACTGCCGAATACAATACGCCACAGTATACTTAGCGCGGCGTCAAAATTCCAAGAAAACTGTCTGGAACACATCCAGCGACTTTGAGAAAGGCAACCGTTTTGAATGTTCCCGTCGTTATTGACCTCTATAAGACCGGCGAAGACAGGACAGTACAGTGTTATTAATCGTGAAGAAAACGAAAGTGATTCAGAGTCGTGCACGATATCTTAATAGTGGACTAAGATTGATTTATTTAATTGACAGAGTGCATTATTGATGTGTAAATAAACAATAATTAGTCGAGTATTTTGAGAGAGATAAACCCCAGATTCGTAACAATATGTATAGTGATTCATCAACATTGGATATTTCATACCACAAGTTAATTCAATGGTTATGTGATATTTTTTCACCTTTTTCGGAATGCAAGAAAATTGAGATTTCTATATTCAAGTGGTGGTGGCTATGCACGGGCCTACAATTACGTACATATATTGATAGCTTGTACCTCGAGGTCTTAAGTGACCAGCATTCCTAGATGGATAATTATAGAAATCTTGGTTTGTGGCGAATTTAGATTTTCTTTATTGATAAACCTAAACAAAAGGGAGATAATGAATCGTGAATTTGTTCATTTATAAAGTACTATCTTGTGGAACATTTTCGAAAATCATCAGTCATCAGGTCATATCATCAGATCATATTTATAATACATTTTCTAGACATGAAAAACTGCCCAAAGGATGTAATATAATAGTCTGATGAACTCCGATTTGTTTCAATGTCTTGATAGTTATTTGATAGTGGTTTCGAACTGTACATATTTCTCATGTTCATTATTATATAAGTATATTCATCACTTATATCAAGTTATTTTGTCTTCTCAATTAAAATCCATTCGCTGTTAACAATAAGAAATCTTAGTCATTCCTTTGGACTCGCTAAAGGAGCCTACATAGAAATATATGTGGAATACCTAAATTGAAGCTAATAAAAAAGCGTGTTTTCATTATTTTGATCCAAACGCATTTGTCCTGTGTATCTTGATGCATTTCCTTATTTTGATGAACGATCCAGGGGTTGTGAGGTATAATGGAATGCTATGAAAAATATGGAATATGCGAAATGTTTTTTAAATAATTCTAAAAACGCATAAACGTAGGTTAATTGAGAATAATCCATATTAGTGCACATGAAATTTCAAGAAAATTAAATTCCCTAATTTTGTTATTCTTTATTTTAGGTGATGAATCGGTTGGAAGGGCCATTATTATTATTTTTATTTATTCATGTCTTCTACCGGTCAAAAAGTGTCTTTATAGCCCATTTCTAGAATTTTCAATTCTGGTGAATCGGACGAAAATACGACATAAAATTCACCTTTAAATTCAGCGCCGACCTTTCAAAGGTCAAAATGACGTCAGTTTGCCAACAATAATTTACGTTGGGACAATGTATACTTTATGTATTGACACATAACTTCTATTTGCAAGGGGGTAGTTTTAACCCTTTGGGATTCAAATTCTGGAAAACTATTTCACCCGGAATGAAATCCTCGTGCAAACTGGGGTGCAAAATGCAGAAATAATTTCTCCTTGGGCACAGAATAAAATGGAATGGAAATGTTTTGCATTTTTTTATTACCACTTTCTTAGATACCTTTTGGATTGGAATTTCGGAAAATAGTTCTTTATTATTTTATCCTGGAATGTACCCTCATGCGAAAGTTGATTCTCCTGTTTCTGATATTATTTGAGATATAAGTTGTTTTATAATATGGGTATATTTTACCAGTTGGGGTGCTGAATTCAGATATAAAAAAAATCTAGCAAAAATACAAAATAAACATGGTGTGTTTTGCTGTTTTCCTTTTATTGAATTAACAGTTTTATGAATGACAATTATTCAAATTATCAGGGGGTTTTAACCTCTTTCAATAAAAAATTTGAAAATCTTCATCATTACGTACCCCTACTGGAATGGTACCCTCATGCAACATTTTATTCTACCTACCTACCGATATGTTTTGATAAAAAACCTTTTTAAAAAATAATGGCTTTGGATGTGTGTTATTCCGTATTATAGATTCAAAAGCTTGTCGCTTTTGTTTCATAATATGGTTTGTTTTTACTAGCAGGGGTGTAAAATTCAGACACGAAAAAATATATCCTCAAACAAAAAATAAAAATTGCATATTTTGCCGTTTTTTTGTAAAAATAACAGTTTCATAGATAAAAATGTATCAAAAAATTTCCATACCCCTATTTAATAATTGTTGGTTATATTTTTCACTTAACACTCTCTAACAACCGTTGGATTCTAGATCGTTAGATCTGATAACCATGTCCCTTGAGCGGACCTTATGAACCAAGAATTATGGCTTTCTAAATGCGATCTGGGAGGAAACTTGCAGAATGATCAGTGTTATCATGTTATGATTGTTATCATCTATTATTTATTCCTTTCATTGTTGACCTCTATTCGATTTATTAGAATATTTTATTTTCATTACGTCTATATATTGAACATCAAAGTTGATCAAACTTTCAGATACAGAGTCATCCATAAGAGAGAAAGAATTTTTATTCATATCAATTATTTTGGGATAGATTCATTTTTTTGAAATGTGGCAAGTCTGGTAGGTAGAGTGGTTCCGCAATCTCATAGAATTTGCATAGTTTTAGAAACATTATTGTGATGGAATCTTTCAAAAAATCTCCATATCAGATCTATATGAACTAAAGGATCTCCACATCTCTCATTTATGTGATTTTGTATTTGACATTTTGTACGATGTATGAAATTTTGGAAATCATAGAGTAGACCCAATATATGTATTCCAACTAATAATATCACCTTTTCAGGAGCTCGTTAAGCAAAGCATACAAAACCCCCCCCACCCTAGTCATCGTAGATACAACTTTGCAGATTTAACATTCATTTTTTGTCGTCAGTTATATAGATCGGCCAGTGAAAATACAACAGAAGATACATATACAAAAAGTGGTGATAACTCGATTTTCATGGAACTGTCACATACGACTTTCTTGCTCAGCACAGCAGAATATATGTCTACCAGCAATGTTTTTTTTACTAGTGATGAACGTTGGGATGTGATATATTGGGGTTCAGACTTTTTCTTTGTCACTCATAGATAAATTCAATGATATATATCAGAATATGGAATTACCTGTAAAACAAAGTCAGAAATAGGACCTTCGAAATTTAATTACTCTACCATTATGTACGTGGTCCAAGTATAACGAATCGATTTTCTGTCAAATTACCTGGTCATGAAAAAATATGATTTCTAGAAGTGTCATCCTGATACTAATCAAAATTATATTTTTAAAAGAAAGAACTTGCATTGACTGCATTTTTAATGAAATTAATGATCGGTTTAAGCCAAATACTACATGATTCATCTTCATTTAATTAACTGTCTCGTCATCTGATTGGTAGGACTCTGTACCCTGTACACTATTCTACAGTCAGAAACAGGTGTTACGGGTGGAACATTTCTGATTCATCATACACTTTACAAAGAATCGTGAATGCAAAGAAAAATTTGAAAATGGTCCACTTACTAGAAGATCCACTGTAGAAAAAAAACCAATTACTTCGAAATCACCAATAAATCTGACAGTGTTCAATTATCACAACAATAAATGTCACATAATAAAAACGAATCGTCAAGTTGCGGATACTAAAAAATATTCATGTTGAATGCATTAAAGAAAAACAATGAAGCTTTAGTGATAGTGGGAGACCGAAATGGCGACAGTGGGACGTATCGGTTATTGGATGTTTATGGTGATGTAACAGGACCGTACTTATCTGGTACATAATAATTGAATATGTCGGGAGCTCCATTGGAGCATATGAAGGATCCGGAAGTTTGGCTGTACGGCTGTTCTGAAAACATTAACATTTTGCATTGAATAAATAAAAAAAAATGCGTCTAGTTACCATCATTGGGTTCTATAGTTTAGTTATTTAAAAGAAAAGTATTATATTCAATTCCCACGACTTGACTTTTTCTGACTATGATAATATAATCATTTACAATATTTTGTTTTCGTTTTTCTGAGATGGACTTACCAAAATAGACAATATTATGAGATTTACGCATAGGCACATGTCATAAAATGTCTTCATGAAGACCTATCCGCAAATGTTATACAATTTGTATAATAATGATGTTATATAGCAAGGAATTGACAATCTTTTATTTAACTTGCTTCGTTCGTTATGTCATTCTGTCATTCTTTCCGGTTCAAAATTTATAATCCATTTTTGGAGCACTTGCCGACATCCGATTGAGCTGAAATTTGGCATGGGTTCATAATTTCGGTGACAAGGCATTATGAAATTTTTGTTAGAGGAAAAAACAAAATGGCGGCTCCAAGATGACGGACGAGTTTTTTGGTTATGGTATGATTCGATTTAAAATTGGTATGTGGGAGTTTTCGGGGACGGAGATTGTGAATTTTTTGCCAAAATTCGAAAATTTATGATGGCGGCTTCAAGATAGCGGACAAGTTTTGTGATTATGGTCCGATTCGAAATTGGTATGTGGGGGTTTTCGGGATCGGAGATCATGAATTTTTTGTAAAAATTTATAAATTTAAGATGGCGGCTCCAAAATGGCGGAAGAGTTTTGTAATTATGGTCCTATTCCATTAAAAAAATTTAAAGACAAGCTTTAATTCAAATGCACTAAGTAAAAAATAATTGCTTTGGATGTGTGACGTAGGTTATTCCGTGATTTATAGATTCGAAAGCTTGTCGCTTTTGTATTCGAACTGAAAACATTGCGCGACAAGCTTATGAATCTATAACTCACGGAATAAACTACGTCACATATCCAAAGCAATTATTTTTTACTTTTTAGTGCATTTGAATAAAAGCTTTCTTTAAAAAAGTTTTTCATTAATATTTTTTTTGAATATGAGATTGAAAATCAGCGGAGAAAAAAAAAATTTGTTTTCAATTTATTTTTATTTTTTCTTTAAAAAATTTGTTGATATCAATTATCTTGTAAGTAACCCATAAAGTGAAATGTAAACATAGTTGCGTTATTTGACAAATATTTCTGCATGAACTCGTGCATATTGAGTGATATTTCGGTTTCGGGTACTGTATAGAGCATAAGTTACTTATGAAAACGCTACAATGAAGACTTGGATCCATAGAGAATTTCTCATGTAAATAATTTTGACATTTAATGAATATCCTCTTTGATATGTGATTAATCTTGGGCCGGTCCGGGCCAGCATTGCGGATATCCTAAACTTGTTTAGATCCTTAGTATCCCGCGTAATACCTTATAAGAAGACACATCGCGTATGTCTTGCTTATGTAATTGTCCAAGCACATGAACTTTTATTGAACCTAATAAAAATCGCCAATTGACAATTCAAACCGGAAATATTGAGTGGACTGCTATATCCGAAGTTTTCTACAGCTCCCTTTAATGGATATTCTGTCAGATTGTATGATTTGTCAATACAAGGAGATGTTCTTTATTTGTTTCATTATTTATTGTAAATGTTTTCCATGATTTTTAATTGACTTGTATAAACTAATTGCATAACAGAACCAATAAATGATTGATTGAAAACTATTACCTGAAAAATATTTTTTGATCGTAGCTTAGGACGTATCAGATGAAAGTTTATGGAATAAACTGCTCATTTATAAATGGAGAATAGTATCAACATTAAAACGAAACATCGAAGGCATTATAATGAAGTTAAAAAAATTGGGTGGTTAGAAAAAAATCTGTCAAAGTCACAGTATAAGGAAAAGACCTCAATGCATATTGTATTTTATTTATTGTAGATTATAATTCGGATTTTTCAAGTTAATTACGTGCAAAATTCGGAATTATAGAAGCTCGAGCCTCTTTCAAGAAGAATTGTTTTTTTTTTCAATTTGTCAGATTTTCCAGGAGATAAATAGGCATATATGAATTTCACCAAACATTGATATTTGATTTTAGTGAAATTTTCAATTTTCTATTTTGTGTAAAGAAAAGTAATTTGAAAATACCTCATTCTGAGTCAAATAATGTTATTAAAAAAATAGTGGTTATATTCGGATTTACCATAAAATAATTTCCTCATTCAGCTAGGTAATTCATTTATTGGATTGTCTACTGATTTCTGCTAGTTATGATAAATATATTACGTAGTGTATCTTATTTTTATTACGCCATTAACTGAGGTGCGAATGTAAGGGGAAAGGTGAGACAGCGCGAGTGATAATGCTGAAATTCGAGAACTTATCCCATTTTCCCTTCCAAAGTGATGGGATGACGATATCGCGTGTCGTATCCAGTAAAGCTTGCTTACGTTTCGAAATCTCTATTCAGATAACATTTTCGTTTCAAAAGGTTAAAGATTACGCAAGCGATATGAGGTCAGTTAGGATGTTCGACGCTTGAATCTAGTAGTTTGATGAAGCTAACGAAGTTTTTCAGATTTAGAGAGTTCCATCGAGATAAGACACGAAGACAGTGCATTATATTGGAGAGTCATTAACCCGAATAGATAAAATAGTTTTCGCATTCTTCAAATGATGATACTTTATATTTATTTTTCTACTTTTCGTTTTTTTTTATCAATACATTTCAAACGTTATCAATGTCTGTTGATAGTTGAAACAATATAACAACACTGTCTATTCCTTCATTAAAAGTTTTCCCAGTACTCAAAATTCCAGTGGTTAGATTGGGATAAATTGAATTTCGATGTAAAATAATTTTCTTATTTTATATTTCCTTTTATCGACCAATATATTGTGGAAACTAATAGATTCCTTTTTCCCAATTCACATTTTCTACGTAACGAAACGTTATAAAATATCCAATGGTAGCAATGAAATCCAGATTGGAGAAGATATATTTCAAAGTGCGAAATCATTGTCTGTCCTTGCGAAATGAACTTCCAAAATTGTGAAATGTTATTTATATCTATATTTCGCCTGAAGCAGACCTTGCTTGGCCTAACAAAGTATCCTCTTCTCTACACGTCTCAGATGCTTCCAATGTTTTAATTATATAACTTTATGAATTTTTAAGACCATTATTTCTCAAGGGGATTATATATTTTTCCAACAAAACACTGAAATGTCACTATTTTTCTAAGTACATACATATACGTCATCTTCGTTAAGTATTTTTCACTCACCTCTTGTACATCGTGTACACCTCTTCCTGGGATAAGAGGCATGCCGCAAAGAGTGTTCGTCAATATCGATATTTTCGACAGACTCTCTTTGTGGAAAATCTTCTTTGAAACTCTTGGAGGATGATGCTACACTGTTTGTTCTGTCCCTGCCAACGAATGTGCCGATTGAGTGTCTTCTCTGGCCGTTTCGTTTGACAACGGGGAAATTGTAGTATCTTAAAAAAAGAACGCAATATAAATTTACCAGAATAAAAATATTATTAAAATTAAATTCAATGACTCGCTTGGGATTATGTGGGGAGTTCATGTATATTCACAAAGAGTAACTGATAAGCCGAAAATAGGGGAATATTTCATATACTTCTGATATGAAAAAATAAGTAAACTTATTGGATTGAGCTAACGACTCATTATATCTTATTATTAGCAACACTAAAAATATACAGTGCTTTTCTTTAATTGTCCCCCCCTTTTATTTTTTGAACGTGTCAACTCGGAAAATTGAAACTTGGGATAATGAAATTGATGCATGAATACTATATTTTTGAGTAAAATTGACAGATGAAACTTCCAAGATGGCGACTGGGCGCCACCTGGGGAAAAAAAAATTGAAAGGGGAGTCTTGTGACACATCCTTCTGAAGCTCCTGACGAACTTCACAACCCTAGAATATGGAGTCAATATCTTCACCTACTACAAAATGACGGAACATTTAATAATTGCCTGAATACATCGACGTTTAACTTCATAATTTGAGGAAAGAAGCTGAGTTCAGTTCAGAAAATGCTCGAAATGGTTGCCTTGAACTGCTTGACATAAGAACAGCCTATCCGATATTTCACGCCGAACATTTTCGAACACAGTAACGTCGATATTTCTACAAATATTTATTATTCTCTGCCGTACATCCAATATTGGAGCAGGTTCAGTTTCGTACACCTTTTGCTTCAAATAGTCCCATGAAAAAAGTCGACAGGTGTCAAATCTGGCGAGCGGGCTGGCCATTCCGTAGGACCTCGACGGCCAATTCAACGACCGGGGAAAGTATTATCCAAATAGTTTCTTACTTGTCCGTAGTAATGTGGTCGTGCTCCATCTTGTTGGAATCCAATATCCATATCGAATTTATTAGGATTCGCTTCGACGATTTCGGTGATTAGAGGGTCAAACGTATTTTCCAGCATATTCAAATACAGTTCCCCTGTTAAATTTTGTTCAATGAATAGAGGTCCTACAATATGGTTTCCCAATATTCCTGCCCAGACGTAATTTTTTTCTGGATATTGAGTATGAGTTTCCCGGAAAATGTGAGGTTGGTGTCACTCCAATAACGGCAATTTTGTCTGTGAACCTTGCCGTTGAGATAAAATGTAGATTCGTTACTGAAACAAATATCGTGGAGATAGGTAGGATGCCATGCAATGGTTTCCGTCATAATTTCGCAGAATTCTGTTCTTCGATCAGGGCCATCTTCAGTTAACTGGTGTACCATTTTGATTTTGTATGGATGATACTTATTCCTCTTCAAAAGTCTCCAAACAGTAGAAGGACACACGTCACAAACATTCGCGACGGAGGAGGTAGACTGTTGAGGATTTACTATCATCTCACCAATTATTTGAACACGCTGTTCCTCCGGAATGGATGGATGACCTGGGGACTTTTCGTTCTGTACACTACCGGTAGTTGTAAATTTGGTTACAAGTTCCCTTAAATATTTTTTACAGATAGGACGATTCGGGAAACGATCATTGAAAATTCTTTCGGTTTCGTGAAAGTTACGCGTTGCACTGTAAATAAAAATCGCTTCGATTTTTTCTTCCAATGTAGAATTAACCATTTTATAGATAGTTCACGTGGTACCTATTTACTAGTAAAACCGAAAACTAAATGACAATATTTTAATATTTTAACTGAACAATGATGTTCGTTGTACTACTGACATTTCTTGTCATTTTTTGTTTAAACAAAAAATAATCTATCGAACCTTATCGGGTTGTTGGGATTGCCATATGGCAGAGCAAAACAAATATTTCTAGATGTATCGATATTAATGTGTTTGTATTCAGGTAATTATTAAATGTTCCGCTATTTTGTAGTAGGTGAAGATATTGACTTTACATTCTAGGGTCGTGAAGTATTCATCAGGAGCTTCAAAAGGATGTGTCACAAGACCCCCCTTTCAATTTAATTTTTTTCCCAGGTGGCGCCCAGTCGCCATCTTGAAAGTTTCATCTGTCAATTTTACTCCAATATATAGTATTCATGCAGCAATTTAATTCCCCCAAATTTAATTTTTTTGAGTTTACCCGTTCAGAAAATGAAAGGGGGGGGGACATTAAAGAAAAGCACTGTATAAGCAATGAACGCGGAACATCAGTCTTATATTGCAAAACGTCATTAATGTTACAAATAAAAAATATCAAGTAAACTAACGAGTTCATTTTAAATTTTAAAGCTGCAATTCGTAGACTTACTGAGCCCGTTCACATTGAAACTTATCAGTTCACTAAACCAATCGAAGGAATAGTAATATCAACTAACTTTTATTAAGTGTTACCGAAACTTTGATGCTAGTGATAGTTTTATAATAATGTATTTGCTCGTTGGGTAAAAAAACAATTCTCAAGGTTCACAAAAATCACAGCATTTTGTGATATTACTCTAAAATATTTAATAGGTTCATAATCGAACTTATGAAAGTACGCTTCATCATGATTAATTAATGACTGGCAAATGGGTATGTCACTGTTCCAGAATTCATTTTTAAACGTACGTGTTTTTCAAATATTAATATTTATCTTCTGCAATTTATGTCCAAAATAAGTTTGTGTATAACAGTGGTAAGAACCATTGGCAACGAGAATCAGAAGTTAATTTCCGGAATACTATATTGAATATTAAAGATGAAGGAAGAAATAAAACAAAAATATGAAGCGTTGGAGAGAACCCTATAAAGAACTTCTGGAGGGCGAAGAATTATGAACGGATCACAGCAAGGGGATATAAGAAAGAAGAAATATAGCAAAATAGAAACTCGGTAATCTATAAAATGTGTTGAGGAAAATAAATATGAATAAAAATATAGAAAATAAAATTGAGCAAATGGAATTTTTTTAATATCTGGGCTCGATTATATCGGAGATGGGATAATGGAACAGAAAATAAATTAAACTATTACAAAAGGAGAAATGTTGTTCAAGGCATTCAAGAGTAGTTACTCACAAATATAGACAGAAGTGAGAACACAATTTTTTAAAAGAATCTCTCTGCCAATTATTACATGTGAAAAGGATGATGAAGAATTTGGAGAAAAACAACAGTCTAATTACCACCTGCTTACACCCTCACGGGTAGATGGATATATGATTGAATAAGAAAATTCTAGCATCTTCGTAAATGTCAAACTATCAAAATTTTGTCAAATAAAACCATTTTCTAGTAGGAAAATTGATGAAAGTATGTGTATAGTCAAATTGCTTGAAATTTTGTGTGATTATATCGTTGGGATTAAAAATGTCCATGGATTCTACTCGAACAAATTGACAGATTTGTTGCTGGAGGATATGAAACTCTAGAAATGAAAACTGATTTCAATGTCAAATATGATTTCAACAACTCAGAAGTAAAAATGTTTGAAGGCACAAAAACCTTAATATGTTTGTTACGGATAATACATTGAATTTGAACATAATTATAATTCGAAATGAACAATTTCATGATGATACAGTAATAAGAAATAATATAACACTATACAGAGTGTCCCAGAAAGGACTCTTCAACTAAGGTTCAGTCAATAGCATTTCCTGAGATATCAATAAAACCCTTGATCTTATCGATTTGATATCGTTCATCTCTTCAGACAACTACACCTTCAGTTGTAATTTGGATATATGATCGAACCGAGCACATTCGCTTTGATTCACAAAAATTCAATTCATTAGGGCAAAGTGATAAAATACCACTATGCTAAATCTAACTCTGGCAGCCCCAATTTCAGGAACATGTTCATGTGGTCTACGTTCCTTTCTGATATTTGGGCTACATGACTCGATCGTTTGATTTATACAGGGTGGTACTCAACATGCGGAAAATGGTGTACTCATCGTCTACGAGGAAACGCCTCTCTGAAATGTTAGAGCAATACGATGTAATTTATTATTATTATTATTGTAATAAAACCTCCAACGATACGCTACTGAATGGAGCTCAGAATTGCCGCATGTTATGACTCATGCTCACCGCTTGGTGCAGTCAGCATCTGTTTTGTATACAGGTCAGTGGGAATACATTTTTTTGCTTCCGTATACGTTATATATTGTATCGTATAAAAATGAATTTCAATAACTGGTACCTATTGGTATATATTTACAAGTGTTCACGTAGTAGAAATACTGTGGTATAGTGAAGTGGTGTAACATCAGAATATTTGAAGCCATTTCTACAAAAAATAAAAGTATATATCTTTTTTTTTCATTTTTCTCACTTTTGTAGCATGTCATGTTGCATTTGGGTTATATCCAACTCAGAGAAAATACAAAAGTATCTATAGATATAAATGTAAAACATAAACTTGACAAATATTTTAAAAAATTTAACAATCATATATGTATAAATAAAATAAGCATTAAGATGGAATATAATGTAAAAGTACTAACACAAATTTAGAATAGAAAAGGAAGAGCGTCTAAATAGTCAAGCACTGCTTGTCGCATATTAAAATTAAGATATTCCTCCACTGAATAGAAGCAATATTTCAAAAGAAAGGGTTTAATAATAATTTTGAAATCTTGTGCATTGAAATGTCTAACTTCTCTGGGTAGTTTATTGAATCCAATATTCAAAGAATTTCTATGTGATCTCGCTAGTCTATGCATGGGTTTTCTTAGCAAAACTCGTGATCTGGTGGGATATTGGGTTTCATAACCTTTTATGTTTTTGAGAATTTCTAAAAGACTGTGGTAAAGAAAAATTGTAGGGACTGGCATGATTTTGAGATTGCGGAAAAGTGGTCTGTAATGATCTCTATAATTTGCCCCGCTCATGATTCTGATGACCTTTTTTTGCAGAACAAACATTTTTTGAGAATGATAGGATCTGCCCCATAGAAGTATGCCATATAATATGTGACTGTGGAATAAACTAAAATATATAGATTCAAGAACATCAGAATTTACAATTTATTTTATTCTGCGGATCAAGAAAGTAGTGCTGGATAATTTACTTCATCAATCACTATACCTAGTAATGTAACAGTGGTACCAGACGAGATGTTTGAGTGAGAGGATATTAACAGTTCTTGATGTTCAGTTTAAGTTCATTTGTATTGAACCAGTTATTAGCTTATTCCAAGGACAATTTAGCAGATTCAGATTGAGTTTGCAGATTCTCATCAGAATGTAGCACTGTATTAATTGGTAGCATACGATGGTACAAATCATTGATATAAATAATGAGCAGCAGAGGCCCTAAAATTTATCCTTGGGGGACACCATGAGTGAGTTCAGCAATTGACTTCCATTTACCACAACACACTGGGATCTTCCACTCAGATAAGATTGAAAAAAGGTGGTATGCCTCTTACACCATAATGTTCCATTTTTTTCAGTGGAATATCATGACAGACACAGTCGAAAGTCAAATCGCACAAGGTAATGAGCGAAAGTTTGCCCTCCTCAAGGCCTTCCACCATCTCACTAATGACACGTTAAATAGCTTCGATCGATTGTGTTTTCTGAAAGCAAATTGACCTGCACACAACAGTGAATTTGTTTCCAAATATCGGGTCAGTCTATGTTTCACCAATAGTTTGGGAACTTTAGCTAGAACAGGTATGATGAAAATCGGTCTGAAATTCTCAATTATTCAGTGGGACCTTTTTTTTAGTAAAGTAGAACAATGGCAATTTTAACCTGTGGTAGAAGTCCATTATATAAATTGTATAAAATGCCAATTTTGAAGGCATCGGGAAAAATTTCCTTCGAAAACATTCATTTATCAGTAATGACAACGGTGGGCAATTATATATACCAAATCTTTAAGAATATGAGAGTTCAAACCAAAAATGTAGGAATTTTTCAAGGATCGAATGATTTCTTTCACTTCCTGAGGGGTGACTGGTGATAAAAAGAAAGAACATGTTGGCGAATTTAAATTTTTCAGGAAATCAGAGGAGTCGTGATTCATGTGTGGCAAAGAAGATATTAAATTCTTTGCAATATTACAAAAATATGTGAAAGTATGTTGAAGTAAATCACCCTGTATATCTGTATGTGGAATCGATACTGATTTCATTTTGAATTAAATATGGGTTTTACGCCAAAATAACAACTCGGTACGAAATTAAATGCTTGCAGAAAAATAAGTCAAAAAGCCATTTCCGGCGTATTTTTCATTCAAATAACTGATCGGAAAATTATTCATTGTATGTGACAATAATGATAAATTTACATTTCTAGCCCCATAATTCAAATGCAATATACAGAGTGTAATCTTGCACAGCCGCTAAGATGGTAGTCTATCAAAAAATAAAATAAAAATACCTTTGAATTTTACCTTGATAAGCCAGAAAAAAATAAAATAAAAAACAAAGTTTTTTCCACCAAAACTTCGTTGACGAATTTGACAGTTAAAAAAAAAATTAAACACTAATTTGTTATAAAATGGTCTTATACACCAGTCATTCACGAGTGTACAATGAGTTAGATTACACAATGTATGTCTCGGGATACCAAAATAGGTTGACTTTTGATATCCATCCAGCAGAGGGTGGTCTCGATATTTATTGTTTTCTATCTAATTCATAACCAAAACATAACAGTTTTTAAACAGTGCTTTCATTTCCCAATCATTGCGTTCTTTTCTTTTATAACAGCATTCAGTTTTCATACAATTCTTTCATTCAACAAGATGGGAGGCAGAACACAATGGTTCACAAGTTCCCTTACCACCCTCAATCAATATTCCCCTCGTCATTCATTCAAGGTATACAGTCTCCACATTGATATTCAATAGGAATCCTCGTTGGGATTTTCTTCAGCGAGAGTAAACTCTTTGATTTCCCCGCATTCACGTTCTCTTCATTCATATGAGCGTTGCGTTTCTGCTTTTATATTTCTGACGGGATTCTTTCCGTATAAGATCTTTTCTTTCATGAATCTCAGTAATCAGTACCGGGTGTGATACCAGGGGCATGTTTCATAAAGCACCAGTATTTCGTAACTAGTCATTATAAGTGTAGTCACCTGTGAAATACAGTCGTTTCAAAATTACAGCTCTGAAAACCAACAGTTTATACAGGCCATATTTTTTATGTCGTATCACTATTGGCATCTCGAAAACGATGAATTTTCATCATATTGGATTTGATTTCAAGTTTAAGTATTCATCCAAGGTAGATCTATTTTAAATTTTATCCTCGCAACTTAACACAAATTACTTTTCAAATACGAACAAAAATAAAATAAGGCCTGTATTCTGAATGGGATGATTTTCATTGTTCGGACCTTGATGATGGAATTTCTGGACAGAAATGTAAAACAAAAATACCAGGTAAGATACATGTCTGAACTCGGTAAGATAAGTACTACTTAAATTCATTAAAAAAATACAGGTCCATATTCCAAAAAATATAGTTGAGAGTGGCCCTCGAAGAACGAAACATCGTGTTGAAAATCAAAGCACAGCAGATCAAAGCAAATTTTTAATAGAGAAGAAAGTTTTCTGAAGACATTTCCATATTATTAAAAATGGAGGCGCTAGCGCAAAGAAAAGAAAACGGGCCATTTCGGTTTTCCCCGTATATTTTGAAAACGGTTCTTGATATTTCAGATTTGAAAACATCGTTTCATTGTTCACTAAAATGGTCATTTACCGTTTTCGAGATGCCAATACTGGTACGACATAAAAAATACGGACTTTATAAGAATCACAAATTATTACTACAAGAGGAGTGATTTGCGTTTCAAAAACATTACATTTGTGAATACTACTGATTAGTTTCTCAAAATACTTAATATGATCATGCTATGCAAACAATCAGAATTGCATTGTGGATTTAAATTATTTAGTATGAATTTAAAAAATCTCAAGTAGTTTATGAGATACAGTGGATCATAATGAAATAATTGAACAAAGGAAAATAATAGGTTTTCCCGTAATTGTTTCAAATTATAAGAAACATAGGCGGCTTTTTTCGAAGTTATTGAAATTTAACCAAATACATTTTATCTCAAAAATGGTGCGAAGTCTCAATTTCATCCTGTTGTATATTCTATATTCATATCACATTGTCACAAAAAGGCTTCTTCCATATCGTAGGAACCAATGGCTTTACGATTCTGGTGTGCTCCCCCTTTTCGCAAATTATACCCAAGCAACTTGTAAGTTTATGAAACATGCCCTAGGTAGCACTGAGTATTACTAAAATATGTTCTCAATCCTGACAAAAGAATGTTCCTATATATTATTCAAATGGGATATACTGAAATATTCATTTAATAATAATATTAATAAACGCTTTTATTGATAGGTTAAGATTTTCAGACGGGTGAACAAAGGTGAACAAGGGTATAACTATAAAAAGGCAGAGTTAGCTCACTTAATGATGAATAAAAACATTTTTATATATATATATATATATATATATATACAGAGTGACCTATTTGAAAGCGGGCCTCCTCTTTAAAACTGTTATTTATTATCCGATTCAGAAGTTTTTTTTCCAGTAGACAGAGCATCAATAGTTCTAGTTGAAAGCCATAAATCCGAAATAAAAATAAATTTACGCTACTTCGAATTTTTTCAGGTCAAAATCCAAAACATATTAGCGATTTGTTTAAATAAAATTTAACGACGCCACTGGATTTGCGATGCTCTCAAATGGGTGTGACCAAAATTTCACGATAAAATTATTTTTTTTTAATAGAAATATGGCATAAGTAAAATTCATATCACTTTATAAAAATATTTCGAATAGTCGTCATATAAATCACAATCTTGTTAAAAATATCGTTTGAAATGCTCTTTCAGGTCGTTAGCAGTCGAGTTTGTAAACAGTCATTCAAAATGGCGTCAAATTATGTTTCATCCAAACGTGTGTTCTGCAGTGTCCTGATGGACTATCTCCTATACTATGTAGTTACGTTTGGAAGAAACATATTTTGACGCCATTTGAATAACTGCTGTTTACAAACTCGACTGCTAACGACCTGAAAGAGCATTTTTAACAAGATTGTGATTTATATGACGACAATTCGAAATATTTTGATAAAGTGATATGAATTTTATTTATGCCATATTTCTGTTAAAAAAAAAATTTTATCGTGAAATGTTGGTCACACCCATTTGAAAGCATCACAAATCCAGTGGCGTCGTGAAATTTTATTAGAAAAAATCGCTAGTATGTTTTTTGGATTTTTGACCTTGAAACAAATTCGAAGTAGGCCGTGAATTTTTTATTTTTATTTAGAATTTATGGAATTTAACTAGAACTATTGATGCTCTATCTACTTAAAAAAAACTTCTGAATCGGATAATAAATAACAATTTAAGAGAGGTGGCCCGCTTTCAAATGGGCCACTCTGTATAATATATATATATATGGGTTATAACGACATTTTTCAACAAAGTGGAGGCCACAATTTTCTACCGAATAGAACGAAATTCGGCACAACAATTTGCTATATCAATATCGGCAAAGTATAAGCTCTCTTCATGAGCTCCACAACTTCTATTCGTAAAGTTTTTCTATAAGATGTACACAGGAATTCAAAATCGCACATGATTCGTTAGCTTGCTTGATTGATGGCAATTTCAGAATCAGGAAATACATTCCGACTGGCCCCACAATCGTTTTTTTTTATAATACTAATGGAAAAAATTACATTCGAATACCTAAACCTTCAAAAATATTTGAAAAACAGCTAGTAATAACTAATAAACGACCATATCACATAATCATTCAACAAAAATCTGGATTCATCCTGGAATATCAATTGGTATATTCCTGAGATATTCTTCATATGTAATAATTTTGGCATATCATCAAAATAGTTATCTGCTATTTGGATTTATAATGGAAATATAAATATAATAGTTATTTACACCGTAAGTGAGGTATGCACATTACTATCGCACTCACGTGGAAAATTGTACAACGGGTCTGTAAGCGTGATTAATTAATCACATGAGTACGATAATAATGTGTTATCACAATAATTGCGTGCACCATTTCATCTATGGTAGATGAGAGCGAAAATATCTCCAGATTTTTATAAAGTCTATTTTTGAAATTTCGTGCATAGTACCGTTTGATTATATTACAAGCAGTATTTACCGTTTGTAGTATTTATGGTAAGGGTTATTTGTTTCTTTGTCGTTTTTGACGTTTTCGTTGAATTGAATTGGTAGTTTTAAATATAGTTCATCTAAAAACGATATATCGTTGAATATAGAGAACGAAGCATCAAACGTTATCTAAAATCACGTCTCCGGGAAAGACGCGGGAAAATATCAGCTGGTTATGATCGTTATAAAAAATAATTAAAAAAAGAAGGTTACAGTTAATAATATTGAAAATTATTTTATGATAAAAACCGAATTTTTAGGCTAGAAAAATGCCGATATCAAGAAATAAGCAAAAATTGACAGCCTATGATGTCAAAGGTATTTACAAACGGCGGCATAAATATAGTTTCATAGAATCCTGATAATGAAAAGTGTTATGAAGGAAAGTATGTTGAGAAAATTGAAATATAATATATATATATATATATATATATATATAAATATATATTCTTCAATTTCTCGGAATAAAGGACTGATTCAGTCTATTCATATAATTTCTCTTAACTACGTTTCGACATGGTATTTGTCATATTCAGGTTAAAACACTAAAATTAAAAATACTTTGTGTATAGTAATAATAATGAAAACTAATCTTTACATGCTGCCAAAAAAAAATACAGTCCGGCTCATATACTAGAACTCAATATAAACAATCTGGTGTACTTATGAAGAGGGTAAAAATGCATGAAAGATAAACAAACCCTTCCCGATAACTTCGACACAGTCACACTCCTACAATAACGTTCGTACGATGCGAACGCAGAATTCAAATAATATAATTATTTGAATTCTGCTGAATACTCATAAATGTTACAGATATTTTTATATTGATTTGAATAACGTGTTATATTTCGAACCATATGTTTTTTAAAGAATTATTTTAGTGCATACATTTCAATATTGTGTTAAGTTAAATATGTCTCAAACTCCATATTTTTAATTTTAGTGTGTTTTAACCTGAAGATGACAAATACCATGTCGAAACGTAGTGAGGAGAAATTATATGAATAGACTGAATCAGGAAGAAGAAAATATATATGTGGTCAAGAAACTAAAGAAATATATATATATATATATATATATATATATATATATATATATATACATATATATAAAAAAGCTTATCAATATAGTTCTTACTTATTGTGATGATTTTTGTTTTTACTGGAGTATGTCTACGGAAAGTTGATAGAATACTAAATACTATTGGGTGTGTGCCAAAGTTAATTGCCTGATTTTTGAATAACCCAACCTAAGGGAGCATAATAACCCAATCTAAGGAAGTATACAAATTCGAATATCTTTCACTGATTCGGGGAAATATCTATTTAATTTTTGGTTATGTTTATGTTTTCATATATTCATTTTCAATAATTTTCTTATCGCACTAGTGGGGTAATGTATTCAAAAAGCACTTGGGCGGTAATGTACATCATTGTGACATTCAAAATAGTGTATAGTTATTTAATAACCAACATAGATATCATTCCCAGCATATTTCCAGATTCATTTTTCCGTTCAATTTGTAAAGTCAATTTTCCATTCAAAATTCACAAAAAAAGATAAAGTTCTACACATTTTTCGGACGAAGATTAATATATTTCTTTCATGTTTACTGTAATTGTAAAATTTTGTGTCGTTTTTGTTTTTGTACCTTCAATTGTAACTGAAAGCTTTGATCCAAAATCATTTACGTCTCTGCATTCCAGCTTGTGTAGCTCATGCCTTTGCTCATGCTCTTATTATACCAAAAATACATGCCACCTAAAAAAAAAAACTCAGTTTTTCTTGTAGGTACACTAATTACAGTGAATCTTAATATTTGCTCAGCTTGGTCAAAAATTATTTAATTCATTTGTATAAAACGTTTTAGCTTTTTTGGGTATCCCTTTTGATTTCCTTTTCAATAATGCCTGCAATTTAGAATATTTCGGTAAGTCCACATGTTCAATAGGTAAAGTAGATTCGAAAACTGAATAATGGGCCGCCAAAGAACTTGTAAAATTTGCATTTTCTCTCTCACTATCGCACATTTTCAGATGAGAAAAAGCACGAATTTTAAGAATTCAGTAGATGAAAGTAAGTATAAGTATGAACTATCAAACTGACGTTTTAGATTTATCATCAAATGCTCATGGTCATACCTGATATTGACGAAATATGACCGTGATGTTGCATTTCTATTGGCTATAATAGTATATTACGGATCAGAAGTTCAGAAAAGTGGTATTTTACTTGACGATATGTAAGTCAAGTAAAATTACTTTTCTGGCGAGATGCATATACTATTTTTTCGCATTTTGTAAATAATTACTTACTATGCATTTCATATTTAAATCTGTTAATAATAATAGTTACTGAGAAAATCTAAAAAAACGTAGTAGACTGACTTCTCGGTAACTTAGCAATCTAAACAGGATGTTTTTTGTAAGTGACAACGGTTGACAGCATCCAAATAAACTCATGTTTGGAGGGCAAATTTCAAAATCATTATCGAAATGACTGATGAAAACGAATTGGAATATATCTTAAATGCAGCCCGGGAAGCTTCTTCCAGTTTACTTCCAGTGAAATCAAAGGAAAGGTATGATAAAGTTTATGATATGTTCTGCGATTGGAGAAACACCAAGAGATTTAATAATACTGACGTTTTTATGCAGTAATGGTTGCTATGCTGTAATGGTTGCTCTGCTGTGAAATTTCCCATCACTGTACCATAATTAATAAATTAAAAAAAAGTTTATTAAATCAATTGGCGTATGGCAGTAACAAAAATGTATTATTCATCATCCATTTTTCCATCAGCCTACATGAATAAAAAACAAATTTTCCTGAAAAGCATGAAATTATGGGAATTACTTATAATAATTCGAATATTATACATAATGATTATTAAAATTACAGGTTTTTATTAACTTGTTTTGTTTTTCGGAAAAATGGATAATTCTCAGAAAAAATCTCGAATGCATGTATTCTAGAATTGAGGATTTAAAGAAAAATATTGAAATATAATTATTCAAAAAATCGTACTAACATTCGAGTAGTGTGAGCAGTGACTCGATAAACAATTTCCATACAAATATACTAGTGTCTATGTCGGGATTATATCTCTTTGGTAGGGGATGACTTCCTTATTTGTAAAATCGAAGGTATCACAGGCGAGATATTTGATTAGGTTTCTTTTTGGTGATATGTACTGATCCCGTTTTGAGAGAGCGTAATCAATCAATATAGCCCTCGAAAATAATACTACAATTTTGAAAATTTTTGAAATTCTAGAATTCTTTTTGTTCGATAAATATTAATTATTCGCATTATGAAATACCTTGGGAGGCTGATTTGAAACAAAATACGTTACTAATAAATAAACACTAACCTGGCTGAATCTTCACTGATGAATACTTCCTCATCATCCGAAAGATTATCAGCTTGTTCTTCACTGGTGGCCACTGGGATGTAACCTACATCCCCATTATGGTGCTTCAAAGAATTCGTCCTGCTGGCGGGATTTTTGAAAACGATATCAGGTGCGATGTCACTCAGTCTTGGTTCACCCATGATCAGCAATTCCTGGTTGGAGTCTGCAGAGTTTGAGCTCATAGATCTAAGGAAACTCCTCTTGTCTCGGCAGAAGCTCTTTCCCCTCGGGGGAGTTAATTGCCTCGTCAAAGAACACTCGGATGCACTACTGCAGCTATCGCCGTTTCGCATTCTTTTTCGTTCATCGGGCACGGAGAAATACGAAGGGTTATCTGTGGACAACATGAGTTCACTAGTCAACAACCGACAACACCGTTTACTACTCTTCTCTAGTGGATTTATGGTAAGGATGGCTTGCATCCAAATGTTGATATGGGTGGGTGGGGGTGCTCGGAAGGAGGGAGGTCAAAAGAGGAAGTAAGAGAATCCCGACAGGATACGGCAAAGTTAGGTGGCGCATTTTAAGGTGTTGTTTGAGGCAGGAGCGGCTTAGCTGTAAGGTTATTGGTGGCGATACTACAGAAGAAACAATTATTAAACACTAATATTTGCGTAATGCTGTAATTACTATCAGTTGAAAAATTGTAAGCACATTATTTGTTAAATTACTCTTTTATATTTGGTTTTCTGGAGAAAAAATAAACTTTTAATCATGAAAAACAGTTCATCATCACTTATTAGAAAAAAAATACCCATTGTTTCAACCAAACGACATGAAGAATTGCAAACGAATTGTGGAAATATCAAGCATGAATTGCCTTAACAGGAGCAGGAACTGTACATGAAGAGGACATCAGAAAATGTGTTGATTATTAATAAATTGAAAAGTAAGACTGATTTCATAGGTTTTATTCATTTTAATGACTTATGGTGAATAGGTTCCATTCTTTTTATATTATATTATTTAAATTTTGGGAAACAAATTCGACCAAATCTTCACTTTTATATAACAGAAAAATTATTTTTTATAATTACGACTTAATATCTAACTCTCAATTCTGAGAAGAAATAAAGCTTGAAAATATTATGGATAACTGTTGGTTAGAAATTTTTCACAATTCAAACTGATAACGACTCAAATTAATAATATTATATATAGAAGACTATTCGAAATATTTTGATATTATATGAATTTCAATTACTTATCCTATATTTCTGTTAGAAATATTTTTTTGTGAAATTTTGGTAACATCTATTTGAAAGTGAAATTGTTTCTGGAAAATATGTTTCCCATTTCTTTTGGTCTTCCTCATGATCGTGGAAGAGTGAAATAGATTTTCGTCGACGAAAATGTATTGAAGACAAGTGATTTCTAGTGAGTACTCTTTGCCTCATTCATCTATTCTCAATTGAGACATGAATATAAAATCAAATGACTATCTGAATGAGAATGCGCATTTTCACTTTTTGATTTTTTCTTTTCAGTTAGGGTCTTCTTACAATACCTATCAGATATAGTTCATTGTCCAACGTGGCTTCAGTAGTGGAAGTAGTTGTATTCTGTTAGATATTACAAAAAAATAACTTAATTTTTATGGTAGATTTTTTAATTTCCAGAAAAGTATTTTTAATCAATATTCAATTGAGAATAATAATAATAATAAGCCTTGAAATTTTGAATTTTATTCTGAATTTCGGCTATTGAAACTCTATCATTCTGAAAAAAAAATCACACAAATGGTGTCCCTCTTTTAAATGGGTCACACTGTATGTAATACTTTTTGTTGAACGTGCGTCCGATTATTGAGTTCGTGCCGGTCAAGAAAAAAGGAAAAAATTTTTTTTAAAATACCTTTTCTATCCTGTATTTAATAAAAAAAAATGACATTCACGATAAGTGTGAGACATATCAAACCACGTGCCTGATAAATGGTAGTTTATACTTTGGCCTTCAGTTTTTATATTGTTTCAAAATAGAGGTTGAACTTGTGTTCTTGTTTGATTGCTGATTTTGTGCTCTAGAAATGAAAATAATTATTTTTAATAACAGTTTTCCTGATTCAATGATTTTTTTGAATAGTTCATTAGTGATTTGGCTTTGAGACTTCAGAATCATTTCCTTCGATTATTATGTTTATTGTACAATTTATCATTTTCATTTATTATTTATTATTTAAACTAGATATTATTGCAATGAGACTACATATTTGCTATCAAATTTAGTTTATAAATCAGATCGTCATATCTTGATAGCTATCAAGCGTTTTTTCAAAAATATATTTCCTGGGTTACTTCAGAGCAGAAATTGCTATTCTTCTGTGCTTATACTTTCGCTGTTCCACGAGTATGGGCTCTGAAAAAAAATATTCGCTTTTTTCCAGGCCGGTCCTGATATATAGGAGATGCGATATTCCTAGTAGTTAGGCATTCAATCCGAGAAGTTGATGGTGTATTGTTAGATGAGTGTTTACCATCACTGACACCGAATGAAACATAATATTGAAGTGATGTACATCGGTTATTTTTGTCCATACTAATGCCACTGAGATCGTCCAATAAACCTATAAATCCCGAAAACAATCGTGGGAAATGCGCTTTGAATTCATAAGATGCAATCATGAATGAAATGCCAATTCGTCTTTCAGGGTTCCTTGCAAAATTTTAAATTATAGCTTGATGGGAAGAGAGATGCAGGCAAGATGATGTTTGGTAATTCATATCATGTGGAAATTCGAAAAAAGAAATACTTATGAATAAGCACTTGTATGGTAGTAGCTAAATGCCACTTGAATTTTGATGTGGCCAAGGGACTTGTTATTCTTTTTATATAATGTACATCTTACTTCCAATGAATATTGGCTCTGGAAATAACCAAGATATTGTTGCTGGGAAAAATAATTCCAAATAATGCAAATGCAGAGATTTTCAAATTACAAATGGAACATTTAAAAAAAAAAGGAATGAATTAATTAATTTTATCAGTGAGAATACAAACCATTCCTGATACAGAAAGAATTGACAGATTTTATCACGGAGTGGTTGAAAATAGGAGTACTTATTTTCGTTTTTTGCAAAATTAGAAGGGTCATATTATATATGAATCAAACAATTGATTAAGTGAAAAACGCTACATTTATTTTGTATAAGGTAAAAAATATGGTTTAAAAAATGAGAATATTGTTGATCTTCTCAAATCCCATATATTATTATATCATAAGAAAAAAGCGTACTATTTTCAAAAGATATCACGATTGATTTGTTGAAAATATGAACAGGATGTTCATAAAATCAGATGTGGAATCATCTGCGACTGAAATATAAACTTTAGTCACTATAATTCATCGTCAAGATAACCTCTCGTGGGGTATTCATGTTACGAATGAGTACTCTCTTTTGGAAAACATTCTTCTTTGACTCATTCATCTTTATGAGTTCCTAATTGAGACTGGAATAGAAAATCAAATAACTATCTTAATAAAAATGCAAATTTTCAATTTTAGATTTTTTCTTATGAGTTAGGGTCTTTTCAGAATATCTATCAGATGTAGTTCAATGTTCAGCGTGGCTTTAGCCGGGAAAGTAGTTGTATTCTGTTAGACATTCACAAAAAATAACTTCATTTTTATCGTAGATTTTTGAATTTACAGAAAAATCTTTCTATTCAATATTCAATTGAGAATATCACGATATTTTGTATGAAAAATCGTTTTATGTCTGAATTCTAAAATATACATGAATCGGTTCCGAACATTGAGTTGACTTTTGACGTCTCTATTTCGAATAAAAATTGGATAATATTTACTCAAATAATTATTAATAACTTTTTGCTGGATTATAATTATAAAATAAATGGTTCCGAAATTTATTGAATATTTTATATATATATATATATATATATATATATATATATATATTTATATATATATATATATTTATATATATATATATATATATATATATATATATATATATGGGATTATCGAACGTAAAATATTCAGGTCCGGTTCTTTGATTCAGGGTTATGAGGAAATTGACCTGGGTTTGGTTCAAAATCAGCAATTGAAAAACCGAATTTCAAAAAAGTACTCGATAAACGTGTCCTAACACAAAAACTCAATGCAGACAACGCAAAATGTTGGAAATATAAAAAAAAAGTAAAATCTACCGATATTTTTTATAAATACGGGAATTTAAGGAAAAAATTACAATTTTTGTTAAATTGGATTCTTCTCCTACCCAGATTATCCAAATTCGAATACCAAGGGGTGAAAATTATCCCCGGAATATTATATAAATTGTATATATGAAACAGCAAACAGTAAATTATGTTTCTTGACATGTTTTTTGGGTAACCTTCCACAGTCTGAAAATGAAAATATAATCAGGAAAATCTGTGTAGAAAGGGCAAACTAATTAGTTCACCCCGATAAGTTACTGCGTTCACCAAATTATGTTTCCTATAGAAAAATTATTCAATTTGTCAGTTACTTATCGTTCCCTGAATATGCATATAAAAAAGAATAGCAATAATTCAAAAAATACTTCTCTATATAGTTTTTGATTGACGTTTCGGGGACTATATCTGCCCCCGTTCTCAAAATCTTCTAAATCTCCTTCAATTGTTTGAATAATTTTGATTTTTCTTGCTTTTTCAAATGACGGATGTTAATTGAGATCTGCCAAAAAATTTGAGAGTGACGTATTGCTCATTTGATATATGGGGTGTTGTTCAGATCAGTTTATTAGCATTCTACAATATCTCACTTCCTCCATTTCAACAGAATTTGTTGAAAAGCAGTTGTTATTTTAAATAAGAATACAGGCCGTTTCTTTCAATTTTCTCTTCTCTTGATGTGGTTCTTTCAGCAAGATTTTCGTCCTATTCCATTCAATCGTATGATCGCCATTGGATGTGAGGATATGTTCTGCAATTTTGGATCCGGTTATTTGTCGATTTCTGATGTAACTCTGATGTTCATTTTGGCGCACTTCCAATGGTCTTGTCGTTTTTGAAAAAAATAATTACTGACATTGAAAACAAAAATCCATCAAACAACCAATTAACCAACCAACAGAAGTACTTACTCCCACCACCTACACATTCCACAACCAATATAATACCTTATGTCCCCGGATTATCTGAGAAGATCAAACGAAATGGACATAGGTATGATGTGAGAACATCATTTAGAACAACAAACACACTGAGATCTATACTAACACAAACAAAACAAAAAAACGCAGAAGAAAGTACCAAAAACTGTGTTTACAACATACCTTGTTCGTGTGGTGATAGTTATATAGGTGAAACGTCAAGACCATTGGAAGTCCGCCAAAGTGAACATCAGAGTTACATCAGAAATCGACAAATAACCGGATCAAAAATTGCAGAACATATCCTCACATCCAATGGCGACCGTACGATTGAATGGAATAGGACAAAAATCTTGATCAGAACCACATCAAGAGAGGAGAAAATTAAAAGGAACGGCCTGTGTTCTTCTTTCCAATAACAACTGCTTTTCAACAAATTCTGTTGAAATGGACCATACATGGTTACCTCTACTCAGAGAGGAAGTGAGATATGGTAGAATGCTAATAAACTGATCTGAACAACACCCCATCCCATATATCAAATGAGCAATACGTACTCTCAAATTTTTAGGCAGATCTCAATTGACATCCGTCATTTGGAAAAGCGTAAAAGACTCTGCAAGAAAAATCCAAATTATTCAAACAATTAAAGGAGATTCAGAAGAATTCGAGAACGGGGGGCAGATATAGTCCCCGAAACGTCAATCAAAAACTATATAGAGAAGTATCTTTTGAATTTTTACAATTTTTTTCTAGGCATATTCAGGGAACGATAAGTTACTGACAAATTGAATCATTTTTCTATAGGAAATACAATTTGTCGAACGCAGTAACTTATCGGGGTGAACTAATTAGTTTGCCTTTTCTACACTTGTAAAGATTTTTCTGATTATATGTTCATTTTGGACTGTGGAAGGTTACCCAAAAAACATATCAAGAAACGTTGTTCCTCCACAATTTTTTATTGATTTTTTTTGTTTGAGAATACATTTTTTTATGTCTGAATTTCACACCCCAGCTGTTAAAAGCTACCCTTCTATGAAAAAGGTTACATCTCAAAAAGTATCGGTAACAAGAGAATGCAATTTTGCATGAGAGTTACAATCTAGGGCTACAGCGGCAAAATGGACGTGTCACAGAATATTTGGCAAGACATGGAGTTTGACACGATATATGGGTAACATCAAGATATTTTGTACATTACCCTTCGTTTATTCAAGACCCGGGATTCCAAGACTACTTGCGAAGTGTATCAGACCTACGTTATAATATAAAAGCTGAAATTTTTCCTGCGCAAGTACACGACAGTGGGTCAGAACATTTGGCTTCTATGAACCTTGAGTCGTGGTAGCTTTGATAGATACCAGTTAGTAAAGGTGCATAAAATTGCTGCACAATAACGTAATAGTATAAAGCGTGATTTTTCCATATGTTCTACAGGATACTATTATTAATCCCACCATCCATTGCCAGATATTTTTTATACTGCAAACCCCCTGCCATACATCTTTAGAATTTGATAAATTATAATTGTACTTACGTTTTAGTATAAAATATGAATTTTATATATGTTACTTTGGCAACTATTCAAAAATGTTTTCCAAGTAGCCAGACAGTTTCGAAGGTTCAATACCCTGCCAGACAGTTGATGGTCCGCTATCATTGTTAATGATTCCAATTGCGTAGTATCAAGTGTTGTTGAAGAATTATCATGCCCAGAACATGAAGAATCAGATACCAAAGTGATCTATCATGAATGTAACATCGACTATCAAGCAAATATAGTGATCAGAAGTATTGATACTGATATTGTCGCTATAATGCTTAGTCATATGCATCACCTACAAAATGATTCGCATGTTTGGATACTTGCAGTTACTGGAAATGAGTTGAGATATGGAGACCTAACAAAGATCCACGAACAATTGGGAGTACCTATCTGTAAAAGCTTACCTGTATTTCATGCAATCACAGGATGTGATTATAATTCTGTATTTTTAAGAAAAATAAAATTAAAACCCTACAAAATATTGAAAAAAAACAGGAAGCATTTATCAAGTTTGCAAATAGTGAATTATTTGGAATTACTGACGAACAATAAAATATATTTAACATTACATAAAAATGTATTCGTGAAGTGAGTGTATTTTGTTTGGTTTAATATGGACATTCGTCAAGAATCAACCGCATCAATTCAAAACTTTAAGATGTCTGGCAGTGGGTTTGCACTATACGAAATATCTAGCAATGGACAATGTGATTTTCAATAGTATCCAGTAGAACATATGAAAAAATCACGTTTTGGGCCATTTCTCCCTTTACCCTGGACTCCAAACCACCACGATTCAATTCTATCCAAACGTTCTTACCCGCTCGAGTATACTTCCAGAAACAATTTCAGCTTTTATACTATGACGTACGTTTTGCTCCAATGGACTTATCTCCCAGGAAATGTATACACTTCGCTAGAAGTCTGGGAATCCTGGGTCTTGAATAGATGAAGGGTCATGTACAAAAAATCTCAAATGTCGAGGTAATGAGGTACTGAAGAGTTATATCGACCCTTTCTTCAATCTACATTCCAGGAGTAGTTAAGAAATGGGGATGGTTATTCCAAAATTCCAATCCCAAGGGGTTAAAACTACCCTCTGAATATTTTAATATGTTTTTTATTTAAAACTGTTAATTCAAAAGAAAAACGGCAATATGCTGCGTTTTCGTTTTAAATTTTTGCTTGAAAATACAATTTTCTATATCTGAACTGCATCCCAGCCTATTATAAAACAGGTTATATCTCAAGACTATCAGTAAAAGAGGAACGAAATTTTACATGAGTGTTACATTCCAGGTGTAGGTACGTACTAGAAGAGAATTTTTGAAAATTAAAACTACACCTTCAATATTGGAATAATTTTATTTTTGAAACCGTTAATGTTTTTATGTTTCCTTGCAAAATTTCAACTTGAAACTAGAAAAAGTTTTGTGTCAATACATAAATTTTGAATTATTCCAACGAAAATTATGGTTGGCAAAATTTACTTCATTTTACCTTCGAATAGGTCGGCGATGAATTTTAGTCATATTTTCGTCAGATTCACCAGTACAGGTCAAAAACACAATAAATGCAAAAACCACAATAACTATCCTTCCAACCGATACATCACCAGAAATCAGCAATATGGAATAACTAAATTGAAGAAAAAAAAATTCTTCGATAAATATTAGCGTAGCAGGATATTTATCAAAACAATATTTTATCGAATCAAAAAAGCGTATAAAAAGTATGCCCTTGAAATCCACACAAGTATAAAATATATAATAAATTATACCGTTGTTTAATACTCTTGATGATGGATAGTCTTTCTCGACTAGATTTTGTATTAACATTTCATTGCTGCGAATACCCAGATTAAAAAATTATAGTTGAGGGAGTTTTTTAATCACATTGTTATGAAATTTCAAACAAGTAGGCGTGAAGAATGTTTGATTTTCGCAAGAGAAATCCCTTGAAATTAAAGCATTTTATAGACAATGTTGTCTTGTTAGTGTTTTGGGGACTACATCTGTTTCGTTTTCGAAACTAATACAGTTTTGGAATATTTTTCACATATATTGTGGTATTTTATCATTCATTCAACTCGTGGAACGTTATATTTCCAAAAATATAATTTATGGAAAAGTGTACCGTGTCTCGGAGTTGATAATCTAAAAATATGCCTAGAAATTCATATCTTGATAATCTGCAAAATGTAATGACTCCAGCAACAAATTTCATGAATGAAAAAACATGAATGAAAAATTATGAATGGAGTTGTGATAGATAACTATGGCTGGCAAGAGTTGAGGTAAGCAAAGTATGCGAAAGCGATGTATACACTTACAGCTGTTGGCCACCAGCTGTTGCAACGTGTCATTACTAATTATTCGTGGAAAATGTGAATATGTTTTATGAGAAAAATAGATTCATCCTTCGACACGCATACATATGGTTTAGAAATATTGCCAAATTCCTTGAAGAAAAAACATTGACATTGAAAAACATAATATCAAATTTTGTTCACACATAACCAAATAATCAGATATGAGAGAAAATATCAAATATGAAGGAGGAAATGATTTTGAAATTTAAAAAATTAGATTTTATTTTTTGAAAGATTTTTTGGCAGAATGTCTTAATTGAAACATTCCTAATTGATTTTTCTGTGAATTGAAAAATCCACTATACAAATTGAGTTGTTTTTGTGAATATCTCACAGAAACCAACTACTTTCCTGGTTAAAGCCACGCTGGAATACATCTGATAGATATTTTGAAAAGACCCTACCTAATTCTTAATTAAGAACTCATATAGATGAATGAGATGGAGAAAAATGTTTTCCAAGAAGGAGCACCAGAAATCATTTGTAACATTGATGCAAGACTGGCATCGCATTCACTAGGTCTTCAATTTATTTTTGTCAGCCAAAATCTATTTCATGCTTCCACGATCATCAGGAAGACCGGAAGAATTGGGAAACACATTTTCTAGAAGCAATCTTAAGCCGGGATCCAACGGCGCGTGGAGTGGCAAGCCTGGATTGAGGGTTGAGTGTCAAGGTTGGCGCTACAAAATGTGTCGGGCCGTTCCCACGACGCATGTAGGATCGCGGTTTCAGACGTGGACACGCAGCGGTTGTAGTCTGTTGTGCGCCGGCAGTGTTGACGGTAATTTTTTTTAATTCTTCCATTGAATATTTTATACTCATTTGCTCTTCAATTCGCTTCCAGGCATCATGAATTAAATTCCTGTTTTCATGGTTTTGATCCCATGTGTTCCAAATAATCGGCTGGGCTTCATAGAGGGATAAAACACCACTTCGCTCGACCACTCCATGATGAAAGTTACCACGGCGGCACTGACATTACCACGCGCCTAGCCGCGTCGTTGGAGCAGTATACACGTGTAGAGCGCCATCGTCCGAGCTCCTTTGAAATGTGTTCATTTACCGACAGACGACGGGACTCATCGCGCCTAAGAATATCGCCAAGCCTGCCCTATCCGACGGCGCGTGAACTGGCAAGTTTGGCGCGAGGAGTGCCACTCCACGCGTCGTTGGATTCCGGCTTCACTTTGCAAAGATGGAACAGAAACATTTCTTTCGGTGTGACACTTTGAAATCAGTGTCTTTTGACATTCATAACCCGTCATGGGGTATGAAAGATTGATTTGTTTGAAAATATGAACATGGTGTTCATAAAATCAGATGTGTAATCATTTGCGACTCAGATAAACTTTAGTCACTATCTCCCATCGTTTAAGATACTGATTAATGTTTATCTTTGAGTCACACATGATTCCACATCGGATTTTATGAACACCCTGTTCATATTTCCAAACAAATCTAAAATTTCTTGAATAATTCCATTTTTCTAAATAATATGGTAGGTATTACTTCTAGTGAAATTTATTGTTTTTAAAGTAGATTCCAATGAAATACTACCAAGGGCGTCGTCAGCCGTTGGCCCAGGGGTGGGGGGGAGGGAGGTCAAGTTGATATATGGAGGATGGAAAAAGTATGAATTGTGGGTACAGTCAAGAGCACATGAAGCTTTACACTTGTTTGTAGTGCGACTCTTACACCTACAGCGATTGTAATAATAAGCTCTTGACCGTACACTGAATAAAAGTTGTAAACAAAGTTATTAATTATATTTATTAGAAAATAAATAAGACTTTGGGACGAAATTGCCTCAAATGGTCTGGCCCTAATGAATGAGTGTGCACAGATTAATTTTCGACACTTACAAGATTTTAATAATAAAGCGGTCGGGATCCTTTTTTTCATTAAATTAATTAAAACATAATCTTTTTTGTAAACTTTATTATGAAAATATTGTAAGTTTTCATTAATAAGTTTCCTGTGCACACTCATCATGGCAGACCATTGAGCTTCTTTACCAGGTTTTTAGTCTCCTGAGGCTACTGGAATGGAAAATGGAATCAGTGAATTCATTCGAAATTCGACGTGCGGGAATGATCGGTCGAGCAAGTCAAGTGAGTGAACTTAGGACTTTGGGCCAAATCGGTCGGGTAGATTCCAAATGGCGGCTGTTGAAAGATAAAAAAAAAAAATTCACATGAATAATGGCAAACTATATGTCGCTTCCTGCGCTCCACAACTTCCATTAAGAAATAATTTTCTAAGATGTGTACACAAAAAGAAAATATCTGTACTTTACCGTTGATGTTTCTCTATGAATCAATGATTTTATAATTTTTGTTTGCCTGTGCCTGTGGCTTCTTCCATGATAGGTTATTTCGTTTGTGTTTACTTAATGCTATTTGACAATAGTATCTTTCTTTGACAAACAATTCATAGTTTTCCTCTTCCAGAACATCATCCATTTGTGAGTAATAAAGGTGCCATCGCATTTTGTCAATTGTATTGAATTCAAAATTGAACCAAGTGAGCACTGTCTAGTAGTCAGACGAGCACACGGAAAAACATGGGGGCTAAGTACCAAAATGGTGTATTGGACATACAATACTGTGGTGAAACCCATGATCTCCTATGCATCTTTGGTATGGTGGATAAAGATACCCCAAAAATTAGCCGCGGCTGAGTTGAGCAAGGTACAAAGACTTGCCTGCCTCAGCATAACGTGGGCAATGAAAACAACACCAACAGCAGCAATGGAAGCACTACTGGACCTTCCACCAATTGACATAAGGATCATGGGGGAGGCAGAAAATGAAACCATTGGATCACACAACTCGTAGATACTTCTTTGACACGAACATCGAGGTGATCATACAACACCGAAGGGAATGAACAGACGACAACATCACAACACCTGGATCAAAATATGCACAGACAGCCAGGCGTCCCTGAAGGCTCTCACGAACCCAAAAGTGACATCAAGACTGGTATGGGAATGCCGAGAAGAACTCAGTGCCCTCGCAGAACACAACAAAATAACTTTGATGTGGGTTCCAGGACACTGTGGCATCGAGGGCAAAAAAAAAGCTGATGAACTAGTTAGGACGGGCTTATCAACTCCATAAATTAGCCCAGAGCCTGCAGTCAGAGTGACAAAAAATTGGCCATCCGAGGCTGCATACGGGACTGGTTCAAACGAAAACAAATAGAGCGCTGGAAGGAATCCCCTCTCATGCACCACGGGAAAACATTTATTATAGAACCATCGAATAATTTACGAAAAACTACTCAAGATGAGTAGGAACCAAGTCATAACAATAAGGGCCTTCTCAATGGTCACAGCCCAATGAGAGGACACCTGCGAATGGGGCTGTACAACAAAGATTTTTCCTGCAGACAATGTGGAAAGGGACAGAAACGGCCAAACATATATTGTCAGAATGTGAGGCACTAGACCACAAAATACAAGCAATATTCGGAAAGCCAAGGCCAGTAGCCAACCAGTGAAGAACCTGTACAGACTGGTATAGGGAGTGGGTGCTGTAAAACAAAAACCGAAAGGCACAAAAAGCCCAAGAGGCTGAGGTGCAGCTGGCGATGAGACCAGCATCCGAGGAAGAAAAAAAAGCAATGTCTACATCCATTTGTTCCTTTGTTTAATATCAGTTAGGTTTAGGGAGATTTGAAACCTACCACTCTTTATCGTAGAATTTAAGGTTTACACAAAAATACTGTTTTTATTTCCCACTGAGAAATATGTCCCATGATATATCATCTTTTGATTGATCATCATGATTGATCATAACTTGAGAATCAATCAATAAATTGTTGAATTTCGGACTGGCTGCTCCATCGAGTTTCTCAACTGTATTGTTAAAAAAATGTATACCCCTGCGTTGTTTATCATAAGCTAGACGTTGTTTATCTCGGAAACGACCGTTGACCTGTATTATCCATACAAGAAGCCCAGCTGATTCAGACCTTCTCGGGAATCCTAGACTTGTCTTTCGACTATAAAAACATCCGCTCGCAGCTTGGTATTCAGTTGATTAGTGTTGTGAGAAAAACAAGCCGTTATTCATATTAGTGAGTTCAAGGTGAATTTTAGTGCAGTGCGGTACTCGCTACATTTTAGTAGTGAAATGTGATTTAGTATTTTATTGTCAAAGTGCATTATTGTGTTTTCGAAGTGAAATAAACGGACATAAATTATTCGAGCATTTTTAACAAAAACGGACCCAGTTTTGTAACCGTATATCACTCTATATTTGTCGGGCAACTCTGTAATTGGCTGGTGAAACTTCCTTGGATTAACCCAAAGGTGTAAATAATAGTGACGTGCGTCTACACCTCATGATATTCTTTCATACTTCGTAAACGATGTAAGAGTTCAGTCCACCTTTTACGGATTATATTATTATACCGTACTTCAAAAAAGTAATGAATACATTCATTAAAACTCTTGAGTCCGTCGATTTATAGTTGGGCATACAAAAAAATAATAATAAATACAGGCTGATTCGTGGAGTATGACGTCATCGACATTTTTACCGATCGCTACCAACAGCAACGAGCGGGAAAAAATGTCGCTTGTTCCTCAGAAAATTTCATAGATGTAGGAAAATCAAGAATAATAATTCAATTGGAAATGGATATAGATTAAAAGTTGCCAACGGTGTTCTAATAAAAAAATTGGAGGTAGTGTTTCTCAAAACATTGTGTGTTTATAGTATATCTATTCTCAGTTGAATAATTCATCTTCGACTCAAAATATAGAGTTCGTTCAAAATCGTACATATTATAATGTTGAATTAGGAAGGAAAAATAAATAAATATCATTCCCCGTATAAAGTATATAGTAGACGAAATTGAGTAAAAACTATCCTGCGTAAAAACAACTGATAACTTCTCTGACAGCTCAAAGCATAAATTACCGTGAACCACTACAGATTATACTTTATCGGGTTTGGGATACAGATAATAGAATCTATTAGTAGAAGAGTGGTTTGGTGTGTGTCTGGGCAGAGGCCGCCATGTATGGTCAACAACTGCAAGAAAAATTTTGTGCACTTCACTAGAATTGTGGAAAATTCCCAATGTAAGACATTTGCTTTGGTAGAAAACTTCAGAATAAATTAATTTCACATCTGGAAGAGTTTCCTCAAATTCCAAATTTTATTTTTCATACAAAATTGAGAAGCGAAAATCCTAAATTTTCCTTCAAATTTAACAGTCTCCATAAAAAACAATTATACAAATGTTCGAACAGATTTAGGTAGACAAAATCTGATTGTTCATCAACACAAAAGGAATCCTGAGAAAATAAGGGGCCTTCGGCCCCTTCCAGTTGGAGTACGTAGTTTTTATGTGATATCAGGTTAGTATTGAGCTCGGATCATATTAACGACGATATGAAAGCATATTAGAGCATTGTTTCTAAAAGGTGTGTGTAGGGACTATGGCATATACCATGAGCATGTTATTACTTTGAAACTATCATTGAGCACCAAATATGTGTATACGACGATATATAAGTAGAGAGATGCACTGCGACCAAATATGTGTATTTTATTTCGCTCTTCGTTCACTTTGTTTTTTTGTAGGAAAAATGGAAAGCTATATTTTTATTTTTTTAAATATTATTGCAATTTTTTGAATGGATTCGGGGAAATATGAAAATGTATTTTTTCTCTTTTGATTTTTGATTTTATCTTCCTTACTATTCGATTTGAAGGAAAAGTCAACGTAGATTTTTTGTAGGAATAGATAAGAGGAATCTTTTTGCTCCCCATGATTTTTTTGATATGTCCAATAGTTTTTGAGAAATCTGAATTTTATTAATAAAAATTTTCATATATTTTTTTTTTCTAACCTTGAATTATTAAAAAAATATGGTTCTGATGTTTCAATGGAACTCATGGAACTCTATGAATAAAATATTTCAACTTTTCATTTTTTCCAATATAAAGCTCAAATATTCATGTTTACCGTTTGTCAGCTATATCTCCCGTTCTGTTCAATTCAGAAAAAAAGTATCGGAAGGTTTTTTGTAGAAAATGTAAACAGCAATATATTGCTTTTGTCAAAATATTCAAATTTCCATTTTCGAGAAAAATCAATTTGTTTTAATTTCAAGATTCAATTTTCAGGTTTTCAGTTGTTTTTTTATTTTCCGGTGGAGTGAGAGAAAAATGTATCGGAAATATCTTGTGGCACCATTCAAGAGGTATACACTGCATTCCGTAGATTTCCATATATTTCGGAAAATCCAACTGGATAATCTCTTTGCAATTTTCCGATCACGCCCAGTTTCAATAGGCTTCCTGTTCGGTTGTCGAACTATTCTGGGACAGCATATAAAATCGACCTGTAGTCGAACCACAAGGAATTTTCAGAAAAGTCCCGGAAAAACCATCTTGGAATTTTCCGATTTCTTTCATATTTTGATGACAGGATACCATTTTTTGTGGAACATGATGACAAAGTTTCAAGACGATACGTCGAAGGGTTCCGGAGATATTTCACTTTATGTTTGGTACATAGTACAGACAGACAGACATACCACATACAAAACCAAAGTTGCTCAAAATTCGATGGGGATCATTTTCTCGAAAGTAACTATGTGTACCTCTATCTCGCTTAGTTTCCGAGATAGCATTCCACCAGAGACCGTAGTATACTCCTCTATGGTATATCGTCGTATAACAAGGATATTGCGTAGATCATTCTCTGGAAAGAAAACGAAAAGATCGAAAGTTTTAAAAAGTTGATGAGGCCAGTAGAGTAGTACCCACCTTGGACTCAATTCAATTACCAAAAAATTATCCGACTATCCTGAATATACCTTCCAAGCCCAGGGTGATAAAAAAACGGTACAATATTTTTGCTTAGATACAAAAAATATAATTATTATTAACTGTCGGACCCTTTCTAATTATCAGCAAATAGATCTACCAAAAAATGTTGAAAATCCCTTCTGAATCCTTTAATAATCTCCTTCTCCAGATAGTTTACTTAAATTTGTGTTTGAACAAAAATAGGCAAAGTTACAATTGGAGTAAAAGAATAAATCTCCGCCTATGGTCGGCATTTTCGATCAAAGCGTAAATCCTATTATGTGTGATCCGGGGTGGATGATAAACCCCATCCTCATCCAACTACGAATGGATATACTATAATCTCTGAAACTGATTTCACCAGAGACTTTTATCTGAAAATTAGAGGTTATAAAGTCTACCACACTACTCGCTCAGACAATCAAGAAAAAGGTGGAAGTGCCGTAATAATCAAGGATTGCCTCAATCATCACGAAACATGTCATGTTCAGAAATCAACAATACTAGTATGTATTAAATATACAAAATAAAACTCTTCAGTAGGTGCATTATACTGCCTCCGAGATATAATCTTTAAACACAATACTATATAAATTTTCCTTAGCAAACTGGAGAAAGATTCATAATAGGAAGAGACTTCAATGCGAAAAATACAGAATAGGGATCAACAAAATGTTAAATTGAGACGTTCAATAAAAGATCTGGGGTGTCATTATCACTCATCACTACATACTGACCAACAGGCGTCAATACGATTCCAGACTTACTGCATTTCTCCATAACCAGAAAAGTAGGATTCAGTTAATTTTGTCGGTATGGAAGAGATCTTCCAACCATTCTGTAGTTATTATAACTCTCAGCGGAAGAATTATCAAGATGGAAGTCAGACTCACTTTACTTAATAAAACCCAATGGCACGGCCAGATGGAAAGGTAGATTTCAAAATGTATTTATTGATTCTGAAATTCATCCCATTAATGAAGCTAACGAATCATGTGTCAGGTAAGATGTGACATGTTTTCATTGGAAAACACAAACATCATTTATATTTTCGTGAAAACCTTGAACTCTACGATCGAAAGTTAAAGAGGGATTCAAATCTGCCCAAAGCTTCTCAATGATTCTATGAAATCTGACTCAAATGAAAAGAAAGAAGTATTACAAAACTGGTTCCCTTTTGGTTCGACTTAACTATAGAATTCCATAAAGATATTAGAAAATTGAAAAACACTTCCGAAAATACAAAAGTTTACTCAGCTATTTAACGAAAGCAGACTAGAATATAGAAAATACTTATTTGGGTTTCAATCTCAATATCACTTCGAAAAATAATAACTAATTTTTATTTATATAGTTTAACTCCGAATTCAGTCCTTGACATTTTGACCTGACATATAAAACTGATAGACACGAACGAAAAAACCTCGAATAAGCCTTAATTGAAAATGAATTATTAGCGATTTTCTGTTTGAGTGTAGATGTTAGAGAATAACCTTTCGAATGAAAGTTGTGAGGCTCATGAAGCTTTACCAACCGACCCACAGTTTGCCAATATTGGTATGAAATGAAAGATTGAGATTTTTTCAATCTTCCGCCATTTTAAAACTCAACTCAACCGATTTGGTCCATCTGAATTTAATCGAAATATTGATGAAAAGTATTTTCGAGCAAAAGTTTGTTTCTTTCGTTTGAAAACCCTATTTTCATGTCTATAAATTTCATTGAATCCCATATACATATATACAAAGAGTTTCAAAAAGTTTGCACCATATAGGAAACTTTTTTTAATATTCATTTGTCAGAAAACTTCATTCTTGATAAAAATTAGTGCATTCCGAAAGACTTGCATCTGCGTTGTCAAAATTCTAAATTTCCAAACGGTTTACAGGGGTGAACAAAAAATAAGAATTTGATCAGGAGTAAACTACCCTTATTTTCGACATTATCAAATAAGTTAAAAAAAAATTGTTTAGAATTAGAAACAATATTCAGATTTGAAATTACAAACACTTACGCAAGAATTTTTTTTCCCATTTTTTATGTTTCTAGCCTCAAAGAATACTAGTATCTCATATACAACGTCTCTCACATTACGATAATAATTTTTAGATGCAAAATTTGGTAATTTTATTATTTGTACTAGAATATCGACGTTTGTTGACAATGGTTTGAATGTTCACTAGTTTTTTGGTACAAATTTGATATTTCAATCTGTATGTATGTCCATAAGAACGATCAGTATGATTTAATGGAAAAATAAATGAATCAATTAATCAATTACCTAATGCTTAACAATTAAATGATACGAATCTGCAAATTTACGATCACTTTAATCATATTGTTACCTTAAAGGGTAGTCCTAATTTATGTATTAAACATAAAAAAAACAAATTACAAAAATGTTCAGAAACTTGAATGATCAATCATTGATCCTTAAATTTCCACATGTCTTCCTTCCATCGCCAAACATTTTATTGTTCGTGCACAAAATTCCTTATCGACATTTTCTTTAAGATTTCGGTATACTTTCTAATTCATCGATATTTTGAAATGGTCTTCGAGCATACAACGTTTTTGTAATATGGTTTTTCTTTATGTTTAATACATAAATTAGGACTACCCTTCGAGGATGATTGAAGTGATCGAAAACGTTCAGATGTGTATTATTTAATTGTTCAGCATTAATTAATTATTATTTTCTTCCATACAAATAATAAATTGGACCCAATTTTCATTAAAATATCATAATAGTAATATAAGGGAGGCCCCTAAGGTGTATATGAGAAACTATTACTCTTTATGAAAATAGAAGAACCATAAAAGTTGATGAAAGAAAATTGTTGCATAGGTGGCTGTGTTTTCAAATCTGAATACTGTTTCTAGTTCTAAACAAACAACTTTTGACAATAAACTTTCTCATCAAGAACGAAATTTTCTGACAAATGGATATTAAAAAAAGTTTTCCATATGATACAAGCTTTTTGAAACTCGCTATATATATATATATATTTTCTTCAATTTCTCGGAATAACGGTCTGATTCATTCATTTCGTATAACTTCTTTTACCGACGTTTCGTCATAGTATTTGTCATCAACAGGTTAAAAACAAAATTAATTTATTTGAATTTCTGCGTTCGCATCGTATGAACGTTATTGTATGAACGTCATACGATGCGAACGAAGAAATTCGAATGAAATAATTTTGTTTTCAACCTGATGATGACAAAAACTATGTCGAAACGTCGTCAAAAGAAATCCTACGAATTGAATTAATCAGATCTTTATTCCGAAAAATTGAAGAAGATATATATGTGTCAAGAAACTAAAGAGAAAATATATATATATATATATATATATATATATATATATATATATATATATATATATATATATATATATATATATATATATATATATATATATATATATATATATATATATATATATATATATATATATATATATATATATATATATATATATATATAATACTAGCGGATCCGACAGACGTTGTCCTGTCCAAATTTCTATGTTCCCTAAAATGTTTTTCCCGAAAACTCTCGTCCGCGTAGAATTTATTTTTTTCTATGTTTTCCTTTATGTTGTTCCATCTAGATTATGCTTTTGACTCCTTCCGCTTCCTGTTGTCCCGTCATCTCGTTTTCCCTTTATCCCATTTTCCTGTTACACCTTTTTTTCTTCATCCCGTTATGCCGTTATCCCGTTATCCCCTATCCTGTCATCTTGTTATCCCGTTTTTTCGTTATCCCGTTATTTCCGTTATCGCATTATCCCGTTTTCCTGTTATCCCATTTTTTCTTCATCCCGTTATCCCGTTTTCCCCTTATCCCCTTATCCTGTCATCCCGTTTTTCCGTTTTTTCGTTATCCCGTTATTCCCGTTATCCCGTTTTCCTGTTATCCCGTTTTTTCTATAAAAAAAAATAGGGGTTGATCGTAGAAGGGTGAAAATTAGGAGTAATATGAATTTTTATATTCTAAGTCATGACAAAATAAAAATAAAAATCTTGCCAAAAAAATAGGGGTTGATCGTAGAAGGGTGAAAATTCAGGGTTGTATGTATTTTTGAATGATGTATCATAAAAAAATAAAAAAATATTTGTTCTAAAAAATAAAAATAAAATTAATGGGTGGACCACCCTTGACATTAAGGGTGATGATTTGTGAATCTAAACCATTCAGGGCGCCACCCAAACGCATACAAAAAAAATCATTCAAATCGGTCCAGCCGTTTATGATACCGTCTGCAGCGCCATCTGCCGGGCTTATTTGTGAATCTAAACCATCCAGGGCGCCACCCAAACGCATTCAAAAAAATTCATTCAAATCGGCCCAGCCGTTTAGGAGGAGTTCAGTGCCACACACGTACAGTAGAATTATATATATATAAAGATATATATACTTTCAAACTGTTATTTTTGGGTTCTGTACACCAGGATAAATTTAAAAAATTTATGAACTATTTAGAGAGCAGCCTTTAACAACACTAGAAATCACCCCCATCACGAAAGGAAATAATTATCCAGCAGAAATCAGAGAGCTGGTGAGAGAGATCAGCACTGGCAACACCCAAGATACCCTTCTGACAAATGTATTCTGAACAACGAGTCTGGAGAGATATATTCATAAACTCAAAGAAGACATCATGAACCATCACCTCAGAAATGTATCCGCATACAAAAAAAATATTACTTACCATGGATTATTAAAAAATTGATAGCAATAATCCCTCCCATAAGTAAAGGAACTGGGCCATGGGCCAGGGATAACAGGGATCAGTTGTTTGCTGAACACAGAAATCTTCCAGCCCAATCACTCCAGTCTGGAGAAAATGACAAACATTCATCATCTCATGAACGCGGAAATCCGCCTCAAATACATGCCTGACATCTGGAAGGTAGCGGAGGTAATGATGATACCTAGACTCGAAAAATCGCCAAATGACGTTCAATAATATAGGTAGGTAGTATATATCATTACTCAGTTGTATCTGAGATATTTGAGAAATTACTTCTCAAGAAATTAAAACAAATTAACAAAAAAAATCCGGATTATCACTTTGGTTTCAGAAGAAATCATTCCACAATCGATCAAGTACATCATTTCACAGAGATCATATTATAATGTGCTTTGGGGGAAAAATAAATATTCACAGTGCCATTTCTGAATATTGCATGGGCTTCTGATGAAATTTGGGATGAAGGGTCGATCGATAAGCTGGACAAAATCGTCTCCAAAGAATATATGTGTATATATATTATATATATATATATATATATATATATATATATATATATATATATATATATATATATATGTGTGTGTGGTAAGTATTTGCTGACTAGTAAGGTACAAAACTAGGGATATTGGGGTAAGCAACAACGCTGACTGGACTAGTTGCAAAGAAACTGAAGTTTAGAAAAACAGTCAATAGGAAATGGCCAATGTGAAAAACATTCTTAGTTAAATTGTCGAGCTTTCGACAAACTATATTTCATTATCAAGACTTCTGAAATACTGGACTTTCCACCGATTGACATAACAATCATAAAGAATGGGACTCTAAGGCTACAAAACACGAGCAACAGATCGGATCACAACAAGATAAAGGAAATAGTGGAAGGCAACATTCTTGAAATGAAACCAACGGACCACACAACTCCTAGATACTTCTTTAACACGAACTTCGAGGTGATCATACAAGACCGAAGGAAATGGACAGACGACACCATCAAGGGCAAACCTGGAGGAAGGATCTGGTATACAGACGGATCCAAGACCAAGGAAGGAACTGGTGCTGGTGGTACAGTGAGGGAAGAAACTTCCAAATGAGCACATCGGAAGTGTACGCAATCTTACACTGCGTGAGAGAAAACAACAGGAGGGAAGTGCGCAACATACGGATCAAAATATGCACAGACAACCAGACATCACTGAAGGCTCTCACGAACCTAGAAGTGACATCAAGACCGGTATGGAAATGCCGAGAAGAACTCAGTGTCCTAGCAGAACACAACAAAATAACTTTGATGTGGGTTCCAGGATACTGTGGCATCGAGGGCAATGAAAAAGCTGAGGAACTAGCCAGGATGGGCTCATCAACTCCATATATTGGCCCAGATGAGAGGCTGCGTACGGGACTGGGACAAACGAAAACTAAGGGAGCGCTGGAAGGAAGCCCCTCTCATGCACCACGTGAAAACATATATTAAAGAACCTTCAAAGAAGAACGAAGAACTACTCCTGATGAGTAGAAACCAAGTCAGAACAATAAATGGTCTTCTCACTGGTCATTGCCCAATGTGAGGACACCTGCACAAAATGGGGCTGTACAATGGAGAACTTTCCTGCAGACAATGTGGCAAATAAACAGAACGGCCAAACATATATCATCAGAATGCGAGGCGCTAGACCGCAAAATACAAGCAATATTCGGACAGCCAAGGCTAACCCCCGAAGGGTGCTGTAAAACAAGAACCGGAAGGCACAAAAAGCCCAAGAGGCTGAGGTGCAGCTGTCGACGAGACCAGCATCGGAGAGAGGAAAAAAAAAGACATCTGAAAAGAACAAAATCACATTGTAAAAATTGCTATCTGTATATAACTAAAAAAACTTACTAACTGGAGGTTGCTAACGGCAGGTTGCTATGATGTGCAGCCATATTTTCCTGTTAGCAACCTCCAGTTAGTAAGTTTTTCAATTATATACAAGTAGCATTTTTTACAACGTTCTTTTCAACTGTGCTCATAATGAAATAAATTTTTTCGAAAGCTCGACAATTTAACGAAGAGTCTTCTTTACATTGGCTATTTCCTATTGACTGCAACCTCAAAGAAAACATAAAGTTTGTTTTTGTGTTTTCTAAACTTCAATATATATATATATATATATATATATATATATATATATAGAAATTGCAATTACTACTGAAGATGAGATTTTCTAATGGTAAAATTGGATTGTTTCTCAATCCAACAATTTTTAAACAAAAGAACAGATCTCAATCATTTAAGTGAGATCTATTCTTATTTATTAATCTTAGACAAGAATCCGAATGCTCTCAATAATAATTCATCTTCCTTTTCTAATACAAACCAACATGAAAGATTTTACAAATATAATAACATAATAAAATTAGATTACTATCGTTTCGGACGTCCATCGTATTAATGCATTTAAAAGGTTTTCACGACGTTTCGAATGCTTGTATCTGCAATCGTCTTCAGGTGGATACTTCAAACATAATAAAATTATTTATCCAATTTTACCATTAGAAAATCTCATCTTCAGTAGTAATTGCAATTGATATTTCCACTTTCATTTGGACAGCTAAGACCAAATGTCTCTTCTTCTTAAAAATTTGTACAATTTGACGTTGACATTTCAGGTTATGTTAAATTCCAACCTCCATGTTTTGATTTTCCCACACTTTTCACATTCATAACCAAAGAATGTTCACCACAATTGTTCTCGGCTTTTAGTAAATTTACAAGTAATGTTTTTGTTACAAATATTATTCCATATAAATCTAATTGTTGCTCCATGTTTATACATGTTTTAATGCTGTCTTTTACATCTTTTTGTATTTCACCGGAAAACGACCATTCTCACTAACATTGTAAGTAAGGTTATTTTTATATTTATCAACATACTATAGTATTTTCACCTTTGTAGCTCCTCGATGATGACAATATTCATTGTCGAAATATTGGAAATATAATGTTATGAGAGTACATTTGCGTTTGCTGCTGTCCCAAAGAATTTCTCAGACTTATATATATATATATATATATATATATATATATATATATATATATATATATTAACCGTCAGAATCAAACAGGAAGATGAGTATTGCAGGTGTATCACAAGGGAGTGTCTTAGGGCCAATATTATACCTTGTGTATACATGGGACATCTCGACACCGTTGTCCATTGTCTTTTGTCCATTTTAGCAGTTTATTCGTAGTTGAAACTACATTTTTGCCGGTTGCTATCAGGACAATGTTATCTGCGGAGGTATCTATTTTTATCTTTTCCGTAAGAGTTAAAAATAGTTACCTTCGCAGATAACATGCAGCTAACATTGCCCTGATAGAAACCGGCAAAAATGTAGTCTCATCTACAAATAAACTGCTAGAATGGACAAAAGAATGCAAGTGAAAACAGTGCCAAATACCTTAGTATAAATCTTGGTGTGAAATACAAATGATATTATTGTTTTCTGGTTAAAATATATTAAATCTCATTCAAGCACTGAAAGCGTTATTGCTAAATGTCATTCGACTCTGGGGCTGTGCCAAAGATTCGAACAGAAACATTATGCAAACCTTTCAGAAAAAAGTTCTGAGGAATATGGCCAATGCCCCATGGTTCGTCCGAAATAAGGATATTTATGGTGACCTAAAATAAGGATATTTATCGTCACCTAAAATGTTTGACAGTGCCAGACGAAATGAAGAAGATGGCTGGTAGACATGAGAATAGACTCCATCTTCACTACAATACAATTGGACGACCAGCCCACTCCTGATCAGAATAGGTGCATCGCTCATAAAGACTTTCAACACAACTGAAGCACATTGATGAATACATTTTAGATGATATGTATTTAGTTTTGAGATTTATTCAAAGCAAATTAATGATTGGTATTCGGTTTGATGGAAACAATTGCATACAAGATTGGGAAAGTTGCCCTATGAAACAAATGTTGGCAATTGGATATTCATGTATATCAACTTATTTTTTGCAAAACAAATAACTTTATATAATTTCAAGTATTGGATTGATTTGCGATACCTGGTTTTCATGAACCTGCTTCTTTCGGTTCTTTCATTAATTTTTGACACAATACATATACACAATTTCATATATTATTCATAAAATTTGTACGAACAAAAAACAATAAGATATAAATATAATAGTAATGTCAAAATACCACAGTGTGAGTTGAAATATATCATCTTTATTTATGCAAATGAACTGATGATATGATTTGAATAAAACATGAAAGAATCATCTGGTGAAATATAAAATAATTCATCCATAGATTCAACCGCCATGTTCAACATTCAACGACAGCAATCGAAGATGGTTAATAATTTCGAATAAAAAAGAACGCATTTGAATAATAAGCGTATAACTCACTCACCAATGTCCATTGTTGTAGTATCGTCAGTGCCTTTTTTACTCGTCGTTTTCTAGACGTGACTGGGAGAAGTCATTTGTACTTCCTTCTATCCACTACGACCTGTTGGTTGATGGTGATAGGAAATCGCTGCCAGGGACCTGAAACAACATCAGAATTTTTATTTATTTTATTAATAAAACGCATCTTTTATGGATGCACTGGGGACGTTTCCTGTTTATGAAACGAATAGAACAGTGACACGGTTCTTTCGATCGAAACCCAATGGTGTTGAACCTTAAAGAGCGATCCCAGAATTGTTCTGTCTTATTATTCCGTACTAGGGCAAATACTGTATTAAGTATATATCTCAACAGACTCACTCATTTCTATACCTCCCAAATGGCAAGTAAAGTAAATCTCAAATATTGATTGATTTAATAATTTTTTTTTAAATACCTAGATATTTTCATTGAAAAAAATCTCCCGAATAAATAATCTTGTTAGTTTGCTTAGATTTGACGCTGTTGAAAAAATCACACGATTATTACTAATCCGTAAAAATGCAAAACTTCACAAAGTAAATGAAAAATATTTAATTACGTGGCTTTCAAACTACTTTTTGCAGAAACACTGCAAACACGTTTTCAAGAAGACAGGATAGATATAATACAATATATTTGTTAACTTTTGAAGGGTTCGACGTAGGACAATGGGGCGAAAACCATTTTGAATGATATCACCACTACTACTTTTTGAAATGAAATACATTGTGATTGCTCGATAAATGGCGCGGAGGGGGACATCAACTAAAAAATTTCAAATAGCATGTGGGTCATGTGGCACATCGTTGAAAAGATAACTCAATTCTCTTTTCAACCATCTAGGTTTTTTTAATTTCATCAATACATTCTTTCACAATATTCATTTAAAATGTCAAGTATAACACATTTAAAATGCATATTGTGAAAAATGAATTGATAAAATAAAAATAAAAATTAAATGGTTGAAAAGAGAATTGAATTATATTTTCAACGAGGTGCCAGTTGACCCCCCGTGCTATTTGAAATTTTTTAGTTGATGTGCCCCCCGCGCCATCTATTGAGCAATCACAATGTTACGTGTTTTGTGATTTAAAATTTGTTTTTGGGGTTTTTGGTTCTTGAGGTATCAGAAATTTAAGATGGCGAACGAGTTTTGTGATGAAAAGTTATGAATTTCTTGATATGAACCGTTTAGCCGGCGTTCTTGCTTTGATTTCTGTGGTGCTATTATTGAACCATACGATGGAATTTATAGGCGAATAGGAAAAGATGAATTCGTATTCACAGTGATCATGTGAGTGCAAAAGAGAAAGCAATATATTTTGGTATACGAATATAGTTTAGAAATAACACTCAATTGAGAAAACGAACCTAAATAAATTTTAGCAAACCCTAAAAAAGAGAAAAATAAAAAATGTATTTAAACAAACGAACTGACAAGATGATTTTTTTGTTAGAATATTAGGTAACTTATTTTGTTTTCAAAATTACCAATTCTGTGTTAAAACTGAATTTAAAAACAGAATAATTAACGTCACACACCTTTGATATTTTCAGTACATACTTTTATGAAAAAAAAGCGAACCACACCAAGGCGTATAAGGGCCGCCTACGGATAGTTTGTTTTTAATCCCTACTTTAATCTCGGAATCCTGACTTTTCTCGTGATTTCGCCAACTATCTTCAAATTCAACGTTGTTTCCAAGCGGTCGGGTAGTAAGAGGATATGGATTTTGTGCTTCTCAATACCACTGCCCTAGTTTTATGTAATGAAAATACTATGTATTTTTTTGTTAGGATCATTAATAGAAGTCTGTGAAGACTAGCATTAATTTAAATCTGATAAATCTTAAGACACTTATCAACTATCAATCCATGCTGTCCTGCAGATTTTTCTGAACTGTATATACTTCACCCATGTACTATGCTTCGCTTTACGGAAACTACACAACACGAGATCGATCGAATATCCTCTTTGAAGATCAGGGAACATTCACTATATTTCGCAACACTTTGTTCTAGAATGTTTGAATGTACTTGGTATTGGAGTCATTAGAACAGCTCCAAAGCTGGATGGCATAATGCCACACTGGTTCCTAAACCTTTTTTCAATATTGGTGTACTGAAACGCCGCGCACATATTTTTTAGCCGTTTTTCTATCGAAACTAGTCATGAAACAAAGTCATAAAAAACTACTGCATTATATTTTCAAAACCATAAAAAACAATCACCCTTTATTCAAGTTTTAACTTATAAAAATGGAAAAAAAAATATGTTGAGACTCATACTCACACATACTTAATTCTTTCATTTTTTTTTTTTATGTTCTGGTTCCCACGAAAAGGGATATCCTGTAATGTTCAGAGAACATCGTGGGAACCAAGGGAAAGAAGGTAGGAGTTGGTGTTCTTCTTAAATTTCTGGAGGTTGTATACCTCGGGGAACACCTCCCTAGGCAATGAGTTCCAAAGCCTCGCTGTTCGTTGGATGAACGAGTCTTTGGAAAGTGATGTTCTGCAGGTCTCCAAAGTGACCACGAAGGGGTGTGATGACTGAACTTGACGGGTTAGTCTCAAAGAGACTGCCAAAGCAGGAACGATTGTTGATATTTCAGAAGAGCATCGCCCATGAAAATATCTATAAAATAGAGACAAATCGCCAACTTTTCTACGGTGTTCCAGACAAGTGAGCGAGTTTGTAAGCGAGGCATCACCGACGAGACGAATTGCCCTTTTTTGGACAGAATCCAATAGCCTCAGGATATGTTTAGGTGCCGCGCTCCAAATATGGGAACAGTATTCCAGGACAGGTTGGATCTGTGCCTTATAGATCATAAGCAGCTGAGTGGGGGTGAAATAGCTCTTGGCACGAAACAAAAAACCAAGTTTTTGGGATGCACTTTTGGCAATAGACCTCACGTGATTTTCCCAGGAAAGGTTATTGCTGATAGTAATACCAAGCATCGATATGGATGACTTCAGTGGTATGGTTACTCCTGACAAAGTTATGTTAGGCACAGTGAGATCGGCTTTTTTAGAGAAAAGACATGCTTGTGTTTTGTTTGCATTGAATTCTACCAAGTTATTAGATCCCCACTCGAGGATTGTTGCTAAGTCCATATTTATATTATTAACATTTCTTCCTCGTTCATTTCTGTTTCACGGGCTGATTTAGGGGCCCTGGAAGAGAAAGCGGTATGGAGGGTACTATCATCGGCAAAGCTGTGTACTGGACATGAAGTTGCTTTCAACAGGTCGTTGATGTGAAGTAGAAATAGTGTTGGTGCGAGAATAGATCCTTGCGGAACACCAGCATTTATGAGTAGAGTGTCAGATGAAACTCCATCGACCACTACATGGAGAGACCTGTTTGAGAGAAAACTAGCAAGCAGAGAACACAGCTGAGGGGGCAAGCCATAAGATGGAAGCTTGGCGAGGAGTCCCTGGTGCCAAACTCGATCGAACGCCTTGGAGATATCTAATGCCACAGCTAAAGTTTCTCCATACTTTTCAATAGATAGCTGCCATATATGTGAGACGTAAGCGAGCAGGTCACCAGTTGATCGCTGATGGCGGAAGCCATATTGCCTATCGTTGACAATTCCTGAGTCTTCCAGATATTTCATGAGCTCGATGTTGATGGCTTTTTCATGACCTTTGAAATAATAGATAGCAGTGCGATAGGTCTGTAGTTGCTAGGTAGGGCCTTTTTGCCTTTTTTAGGGACTGGCTGTACTCTTGCAATTTTCCAATTGGACGGAAATACCCCCAAATTGTAAGAGTGGTTGAACAACTTGCAAAGAACAGGTGTTAGTTCGGGGGCACATTTCTTGAGAACAATCGGCGGGATTCCGTCATTTATTTATATTTATTGTTTATATGCTCTATAATTTTTGGACGGTAACAATACACCCCTACAACAAAGTGACTAATCCTAACGAAACGACAAAATTGATAAGAGCTCGCCCAATAAAGCACAAAACTAACATAATAGAATGGAAACTACAATGTTAACCTCGGTTCAATTTTCAGAGCCTCCCGTTTTTTATCATTAAATTAAAATATATAGGGCGAAATTTTAATTAGTGGTTTCAGTGCACACCATATTTTTGTATTGAAAAGGACATCTCCAACTGAAAAAAAAACATGGCAAATAAAGCTTAATTTTTTATTGTAGAGAAGTTTCCGTTTCTCTTCCGATTTTCAATTGAAAATGTTCAACTTTTCAGATGCCGATTGAAGTGATGAAACCATATGTTCACTAGTTCAAAATTGAAATGGAATATGAACATGCTCACCTCTAAAATAAACATAAAAAAATAGAGAAGCAACACAGGATATCCTGAATGCGAAGATATGAAGTTATTCAAAAGAAGAGACTTGAATGAAGTTGTTATATGTAAGGCACTTGGTGACACTTTTCAATTCACGTCATCTGAAGAACTTTTCTAATGCACTCTTAATAATAAGAACATATTTTGCCCAAATAAAAACTCATATTTGCCACGTAGAAATGCATTGATAATGTGCTTCAAATTTGTTATTGAGGGTACGGGGTACAGTAACAAATTTTTGTACTGTTTTATTGAAGAATTTCATGTTTTCAAGGGTTTGCAAGGCTTTTCTCTAGAGGTAACACTTCTTTTTGAATGGTTTATGGTTGAGGGTACTCTATCCATTACGACAAACAGAAATAGAAATCGAGCTTCACATGAGGAAAAGTAAATCAGAATGATGAAAGGCATTACAAAAATTATGATCTGCTCAAGGGGACACTGCCCGGCTTGTGAGGTTGACAAAAGTCTATCGATATCTGAGGTCCCTTATTATTTGGGAAGGATCATTGTATATATTAAGTCATTAGTTGTATACAGTAGGATTAGTTTATTATTATTACATAATAGGTAAATACATATTTGGAATTTGGATATCTGAAGTCAAGCAACACTGGACGTGGCTAGTACTTGGATGGGGTTAAGACCTGCCAGGGAACAATCGCGTTATCAAGTCCCGTACAACTGCACCGGAGTAGAATTCCCAGCTGCAGGTATCAATGAACACGATATATAGCGGAGGGGACGTAAAGATGGCGGTCTCGTATTCATGGATGTTGAGCTTGTTAAAGAACCCTTCCTCTGATTCAAAACACTAGAAGATTCGGAATATTTTTCGGTTTTGGGAAAGTGTGACTAATTCTATGCCGAGGAATCGATATGAAACTTTGACTGACTCATCTTTGAACTGTACTTGCGTATCCAGGCCGAGAAGTTGGACCGAAATATATACCCACTGAGTTTTAGTCAAGAAAGTAATTTTCCATATTTATATTTGCATTTGTTGATGGATATTCAGAAAGTTAAAATATCAATTATTCTCTAGTTATGATTGGCAGGATGATGAAATGGGAAATAAGTAAAATCAATTTTTTTTGAATTCAATACCATACATTTGTATAACATTTCGAAATTGAAGTCTAATCAAATTACGACTCCACTGCTTCACTTCCACGATTTTTTCCTGAATTATATCACATTATCTATTGATTGTGCCATCGGCAACTTTCCAAACAATTACCATGTTGTAATTCATTATAATTGAAGTATCTATAATTTTTCCAAAAAAAAATAGAGGTTTAAAGGTAAAATCGTTTTCTATAAGAAATTTCATACTGAGTTTCTGCCATAACTGAAACCCTTAATAAATCATTTACTCAGCCATACCTTTTGTTGATGAATACAAAAAGGGAACTACTTTATAAACCAAATAATCCATTCGTTGACCATATTGAATAATAAATATTTTATACATGACTCAGACCACAAATTACACAAAAGCGTATGCATTGCGGCTATGTTCAATATGTCAAGCTAAACGTGACAGTATTATTTGTAATCATAATAATTGAGTGTTCATCGCCTATGTTATTTGATTCCCAGCAATGATTATATACAATGTCTACATAACTGCATATTCAAGAGACAAATCAGTGGTAAGAATAAGTCTGAGTATTTTAAAAATTGTTTGGAGATAAACAACAGATAAAATTAAAGGCATTGGGAGATTCGGGAAAATTCCCTTTGGCCGATCCTCGGAAGGGACAAAGTAAGATTACATTCATTCATTTCTGAAATATATCACAAAAATCTTACACATCACAAAAGCTGAATTTTCTGAAATTGCAGTAAAAATTGGGTAGAATAATTAAAATGCTATGTATATGAACGGCAAACATGGTAAAGTTGTATAGGAACTACCCATTGACTATGAAAATATATCTATCTTCTGTAATATTGTTAATATCATCGAATGTGTATCACAGTTCTTTGTCGAAATCATTTGGTAATGAGTTACTCCACTGAACGGCTTAATCCGAGTGTTTTCGCAGTCTACTTTGCGGTTGCGTAATCATAGATTCATTTCTGGTTCTGTTTCTATGAGAATATCGGATCGTACTATTTTTCTTCATAAATAATAAGGTATTACACAATAATATCATGTTAATTGTAAAATAATCAGAAAAGAATATATTCTATATATATATATATATATATATATATATATATATATATATATATGCCGGTCACCTAATCTCAGATGTCTTGATCAGAGCTGTAAGTTAACCCAGTTGCCGATGCAATAAACATTTAAATAACCTGGAATGTTGAATTGATTGTGTGGTGAATGTACAAAAAGAGTCTAAACATTGCTTGCGATGAATATTCAATAGATTTAGATATATATATATAACAAACGTACCTCGTTATATCCAAACTGGTAGATAAAGTCAGAACTAGTAGATGAGGTCAACACAGCTTTGAGGCACTTATCGAATCATAATGATCAGAAAATCTGTTGTAAGTATTGTATTGTTTTCAAAATAATATCGGCCATCATTGTGACCTAGAAGGATTCAGAATAACACGTGAACACTGTTGCCAACTAGTGTTTCCAAGAAACTTTATCGTGTATTCAGTCAAAATAATTGTCAGATCAGGGAATACTGTAAAATATGGTTCCTTGTCATTGAATATTTGTTTGTAGAATTTGGCAAAGAGAGTTGGGAGACCTTTCTGAATCCTTATTGATGGGGTGATATTGTTTTATGGGTTTCCAAAAAATTAATAAATTCTGATTGATTTATATAATTCGGAAAAGGTTACAAGAATCGATATCGAAAATTTTGAATACGCTGAAACCATAAATGTCTTATGTTTCTTGGGATTGTATATTGTTTATGAATGCTCTGGTTTAATCTGTGTCTGTGACTATAGATTTGAAAAAAGATAATCCTCCGGACTGTGCATCTGTCAAATAGATTAAATTCTAATAAGGAATACTGAAGGATTGACAAATATATTATTCAATACTTAGGTCTTTTGGGTAATTATTACAAGCTTTTATTCAATTTCACATTTGTATGTATATTGTTTAGTTTCTTGCAAGTGAATTTTGACCTACCTCTAGTTGTTCGATTAACATGAAATTTGGTTGTTCATAATTCCGGTGACAATGCATTATGGAATTTTTTTTAGAGGAAAAACAAAATGGCGGCTCCAATATGGCGAACGAGTTTTGTGATTATAGTTCGATTCTATTCAAAATTGGTTTGTAGAGGGGTTTTCCAGGACAGATGGCGGCTCCAATATGGCGACGAGTTTTATGATTCAAGCTCGATTCCATTCAAAATTATTGTGTGGAGGTTTTTGTGGTCGGACATCATGCTGTTTCTGTCAAATCATGAATTCAAGATGGAGGCTCCAAGATGGCGACGTGTTTTGTTATTGTAGCCCGATTCTATTCAAAATTGGTATGTGGGTTTTTTTGGAGTCGGAGATTATTAATTATTGTCAATATCCAATAAGATGACGGATTTCATGAATTATTCAAATGAATTAAATAAAAATTATGAAAAAAAATTAAGATAAGCTTTTATATAAATTCACAAAAAGGAAAAAATCATTTATTCAACCTAGGTTATTCTGTGAGAAGCAGATTTAAAAGCTCGCCGCGAATATAAAACAGGTATTCTTGCGCGGCAAGATTTTGAATCTGCTAGTCACAGAATAACCTGAGTCAAACAATTAAACAAATTATTTTTTCCTTTATAGTCCATTTGTATGAAAGTTTGTCTTTAAAATTATTGATTAACATTTTTGTTGTCTTCTGTTCCCTTTCTGTTTCAGTATTGATGATATTCCATGCCGTTTCCTTAAAGTTGTTTGTATTTGACAACAGTTTTCTGTGAAGTGTTATAGTTCTAGGACTTCTGTTGGATTCATTATGAAATCACTAGACTAAATTTAGCCTGCTATTTGCATCAATATTTGTTTTCGCGGAGCTAGTTTTCAAATTCCAACACATATATTATCCTAAAAATATGTTAACCTTTTACTCAATTTATTATATTTCTGTTCTTCGGAAGAAGCATTGATTAATTCTCCACATCAATCTTGTGATCGCTAACGAGTATATTTATATGCTATTGCTTTATATTTTTCGTTTGTATATATTTTAATTGGTATCTGTATTAATGTTGGCGATTTGTCAATTGTAATATGAGAAGTGTATTGTGTATTTACATTAATTTAGTCCAAATATTTGTAAGAACTTTTGTACTTTTTGTGTGTTGTTGGTTATTCATGAAATGTGGAACGATATATATTAATTGTTGCTAGCTGTGGTTTTTGTATAGAATGCTGATATTTTACAGACACGATTCTCAGAAAATTCCACCAGATGTTTCAATCAAGTTCATTGTTAATATAACATACACAATTTATTTAGGGATGACCAGTCAGCCACAACACATTTTTCCATGTATCGGGCGCGTTTTATTCCTCCCTTCCTCAGTTAAAAACATTGTGTCAGTTATTCCACTGACTCTCTTTTTGCAGAAGCTTATTCTAATGAACGTAGAGTAAATTTTAACATGATTTCTGGTATTTCGACTCGATTTATTCAGATACCCATGAAGCCACTTTGAAGTCAATATATATAGTCGATGACTCCTGTTTTCCAGATAATCATTTCTAGTCTGTATGTTGTAATCACTGTTTACGAGTTCGTGAAGGATGGTTGTGCGACCGGTTCTCTATCAACCACACAATCCAAAAATAAATTTTACCTTAAAGGAATTGGAATCGCTATGTATTATTGTTGTGTATACGCATGGTATGCAGTTTATAAAATAGGTTGAAGGGGCATGAATTATTATTATATAATATCAATTTTGTTTATAAAATCTGGACGAAAAAAATTTGTACGTTTGTTTTTTTTATGTTTTATTTTCCTGAGATGATAGGAGCACCAGATTCAGAAATTTCTCACATACATATTACTTGACCGGCCCCCGTGCGAAAAAAAACAGTTATTGACGAAAATATCCGATTTGAAGTCCCCCGAGACGACTGAGACCATTTCCAGAGTGAAGTCTGTATGTGTGTGTTTGTAATCTTCCACGATAAGTGCCGAAACGTTTGACCAATCGAGCTGAAATTTGCTATGAAGATACAGTTCTTGCCTCAAATGCGACAAAAAGTTTTTGAAATCTGTCAAAGCGTCACTATTCAAAAATGACAGAAACTATATAGCACGAAACATGACTTGCAATATGCCAATTGAAAGCCGTTGGAAAATTATATTCAAAACAGTCAAAATTATTTCTCCAACTGATATCTGTCAAAAATAAAAAATGTCAAAGTTCAAAACTTTGCCATTTAATTATGCAAAATCTATCCGATGTATTAGAACTACATTTGCCAGGGATCAACACAACAAAAGAATCAAATTAAATTTGCAGCTGGAGCTTTCCACCGTTTCCCAGTATGGCGTTACAAATGTTTAATTTTTCTCCTGGGTGTTACCACCCGAGACGACCGCTCACCCGGGCTTTGACTAGGACGACCCGAGTTTGGTGCAGGGATTGCTGAATTGACTGGGATCAAATATCTCCGTTAGTCAATTGACCGGTAAATTGACTATCGAATTGACCGATCAAATTTATTTCGTACGGTCCTAAAAATGTTTTATTAATATTTACTTTCAAAATAACCCCATGCCTCCGAGGCCCATGCCGGTCAACTTCTGGGGTGTCAAACAGCTGATTTTTTATTCAGAGATTTACTACTTCTGAATTTTCTATTGGGTTATATGGATTATATTTTCACCGAATAAAAATCAGAATAATATTCATTTGCATTTTTATTAGTTGTTGGGTATTAAAATAAAAAATTTGAGAAATTGCCACAGTTTTTCAAAATGCTGTAGCTCTTGAACTAATCAATAATATGGTAGTAAGATATTTTCATTAGTTCATTACAATCATTTGAGTATCAATAAAAAAGACAAATCAGTTTCCATCGAACGTTTTTCAGGAAAATAAACATAGTTTTCAGTATTGAATTTTCTGTTCCCAAAATAAATTCAAGAAATTTACATAAAACTATACAGAACACTTTTTCGACTAATTTTGTTGTACTATGTACCAGTGTAATCTTATTTTCGATGCAGTGACTAACGGGGAGTTGCTTGTTTACATGTACGTATCCTGTACAAAATTGTTTCACTTCAATGTATTGAGGTCCGTTATTACGTCAGTAATGACCAGACTATAACTTTTTATGGACCTCATTAACATTATCATTTTCCATTCGCAGAACGATGGAAGAATTATTCACAGGCAGCCTTGTAATCGGAGATTTTGAATATTCGTAGTAACTTCAACTTATTTAAGGCCGGCGCCCACTATTTCACATGGGGCGGTCGCTCTGGGAGGCCGGATAGTTTGAAATTTGGAAGAAAATCGGAAAAACTAAACTGAGATGGAAGTATTTAATTGAGGCATCCAAAGGCACCATTATTAGGTATATGACCACATCCAACGTGAAAAGCTAGGATGCCACAAAAATTCCAAATACTATATCTCGAGGGTTTGTGTGCGTCATGGCTGAAGAGTTCTAATTTTTGTTTAACACGTTGTAGACTGATTCATCATTCACTGTTTGTGTTATTCAAGGGATTTTGCTTTGGTATTTCAAGCGAATATTGCAAAATCCATATAATGAAGTAATTGTGAGCTTCATAAATGTTAAAAACATTTCAATGTGGTGCTCATGGCTGTATATATTACATAAAACTCCACGTTTCCATTATAAATTTTCAATGATCAGATATCTAAGTGTTACATTTTTTAATTAAAAATAGAGAATCTCGTCTCTTGTCAAGAGACGGGTTGAGATGAAAAATTTCTGTCTACATTCCTAGTCGACAATAATTTCTCGAACGAGAGTCTAAACAAGCCAATATAAGATTTCCTTCTAGTAAGGAGAATTGGATAAATGGAAAATACAATTGAAATGTTTTTTCCCGTAAAATTGCTTTTCAAGAAATATATATTGATCTTTCAAATTAAATACCATATTTCACAAACGAGTAGAATGTATAGGTAAATCGGCCACGTAAATGGAAGGTGGACATGAATTCTCAACTTTTCATACCAATATTGACAAGCTATATGCCAATTTATCGAGATCTATGAGCCCCAAAACTTTTTTTATTTATTATGTACACAAAAACAAAATATTATTGATGTACTTCAATAATTGCATAATTTTTGTTTCCGTGTACGTTCTGACATACATGGTTCAACCGTTCATCTTCTCTCGTAACTCATCAGTCCCATTCTTTCGAGAATCTGAGAATCAGGTAGATTGATAATAACGACAAGGTCAGAGAGTTTAACAATATATTGTGGAGTTTACGTTTCCATGAAATCCTGTATGGTTGAATATAATTCATCCAAGTATCCTATATCGGCTAGTATTACCCCTACTTCGTCCTTATTTTTGGCATTATCAATCAGGATCTACTGCTACATGTATATGTATATTTTTGGGTAAATAGAGTATTCACCGAAAACGAAAATTGATTTCTAAAGCTTAAGACATAACAAACACTATTATTATTGGAAAACGAAAACATTCTCGATAGAAAATTGGAAAAAATCTCCAAAAAAATTAAGCTATATTTGTAATTAGAGAAAAATCGTGGCATTTCAGACAAATTTTTTAATTCCAGAAAAAAAATTCGAGCAGGAACCAAACCTTTGACCTCTAGATAGCTAGTCTATGCTCTAACCAACTGAGCTATCGAAGGCACAAGTTCCATCTGCGTTCTGAAATACCACTTTTCTCTAGAATTTAATGTTAGTTGTTAGGTTAGGTTAGGTTAGGTTTATGAAAGTAGAAGAATCTCATACACTATCAGTGGCCATCAAGATCAATTTTATCTATAACCCTATGCTTCACATTGGGTTGATGGTTTCAGCCAAATTCAGGCATTGATCTCCGACCACTAAACAAGATTGCCAAATATAAAATGCGAAGGGAAAATAACATCTGTTAATATATAAGTGAAGGAAAATCGTGGCATTCTAAAATACTATCTTCGAGCAGGAATTGAATTCGCGACTTCTAGATTGCTGTAACCAGGTAGTTTTTTCTGGAATTGGAAAATGTGTCAGAAATGCCACGATTTTCCTTCACTTATATATTCACAGACGTTATTTTTCCCTCGCATTTTATATTTGGCAATCTTTTTCATTGGTCGGAGATCAAAACGCCTGAATTTTGGCTGAAACCATCAACCCATGGTAATGGTTTGAGTGAAAGCTAAAATTGATCTTGATGGCCACTGATAGTGCATGGGATCCTTCACCTCGTAACACATCCTCAACAACAAACAATTAAAATCTAGAAAAAAGGACTTGGAACCTGTGGCTTCTGATAGCTCAGTTGATTAGAGCATAGACTAGCAACCTCGAAGTCACAGGTTCGATTTTTATTTTCCCTCTGCATTTTATATATTTGTAATATCTAACAGAAAACAACTACTTCCTCGGCTGAAGCTCACGCTGCATGTTGAACTACATCTGATATATATATATATATATATATATATATATATATATATATATATATATATATATATATATATTGCAAAATGTCTCCTACTTGAAATGAAATAATTTTAAAGCATACATTTGCATTTTCATTCAGTTAGCTATTTGATTTATAAATTCGGACTCAATTGAGAATTCATATAGATGAATGGAACAAAGAAGAATGTTTTCCAAAAAGAGTACTCTCCAGAAATCGCTTGTAACATGGATGCACGAGTGGCATCGCAATTCCAGAAAAAAGAAAGGTGAAAAGCTCTCACATAACAAGACATTTTTCAAATGGATCTTGGAATAAAAAAGAGCCCACAGGGTTCAAAAGAAAATTTTACTACATTGCTTTCTATGTATTAGCCTGGAGAGGTGGAGACGCAGCAAACTGTGAAATATTCCATTTCAAAATAGAGACAGACAACAGTGGACAAGAGACCGGAAGGATTGAATATAATACAGTATTTTCTAAAACAGCTCAAGGGGAAAATCAAAGATTGGCCGACAGTAAATAGCTGGTTGCAAATACCAAAGAAGAAAATATATGTCCAGTAAGATTGTTCAAACAAATTATTAAAAAACGTGGAAACCATATCACATCTGAAAAGTTTTTTAACGCCGAATCTTTCCTGGCGAAAAACGAATTCTAAAGGATGGTATAAGAATTCTCCTATTGGAATAAATGAACTATTCAAATGGACCAAATCTTCGGCGAAAAATATTGGACTTGATGTCAAGTAAGTAAAAATTACGAGCTCTTGCCGTAACTGAATTGGGAATTCGAAATAACGGATACTCTGGTGTCGATTTTTGGAACTATACACAAGTACATTGTTTACTTTTTGAAAAATCAATGTTTATATGATTTTAGCCATTGTATACTTAAAACTTGTCGAATCTCTTGTGATTGTTGACATTTAATGAAATTCTGGTTACCTGGTGAATGTTCTGTTGACTATTGTACGTATTCGAGTGAAACAAATGAGTGATTCAAGTTCAAATCATTATTGTTGTTTAAATATCATGATAATTGACCCCAAAAACCCCCATATACCAATTTTTATTGGAATTTGTCAATAATCACAAAACTCGTCATATATTGGAGCCGTCATCTTAAATTTATGAATTTTGATGAAAAATTCGTGATCTTTGTCCAAGAAAACCCCCACATAGCAATTTTCAATAGAATCACAAAACTCGTCCGCAATATTGGAGCCGCCATTTTGTTTTTCTCTAGCAAAAAATCTATAATGCATTGTCACCGGAATTATGAAGTGGGTCAAAATTCAATTGAAAGATTTGGACAAAACATACAAACAAATGGGAAGTTAATAAAAGCTTTTAATAACAAAAATAAAAAAAATGGGAGTTGTTTTGGATAATGGAACGGAAATAGTATATTATGCAACGATCATGTAATGATAGCTATTAATACAGGAGCACGAGGTAAGTGTGCGAGTGTATTAATAGCCATCACATTATCATTGCATACACTATTTTTTCTATGACCAATAAATAATAAAATAAAAACAAGAATTTCTGGTGGTGTAGAAGATAATTATTCACCGCTCGACATACTTATAGGTACTTTTGACGCGTTGTGATTGAATGTCAGTTAAAAGTCAAACAAGTATGTAGAAACATACCACTTGATTATCCCCAAGTACGTGTTTCTATAGGCCAACATTTCGTTTCATAATGAAAAGTACGTGTTATTATTGGCCAAAATTTGTTTCGAAATGAAAATCCGTGTTAAAATGGACAATATTAATAAATCGGTAGCAGATATTAAAAATATTAATTGTATGCCCGTAATCGGGTTTATTATCACCGAAATTGTTCGAATGAACTGAATTGTTACTCATTTATTCAATCAAAAGTACCCCATTCCACTTATTACTTCTGTCATGGCTCGAATCTTTGATATTCCCTATAAATTGTTTAATCATCAGGAACACCGCCAATAGCAGAAGACAATGAATTGAAGACCCCTCGAGTCAAAATAGAATTAGAGATTTTATGACTTAATTGAATAATGGCCGTATTAAGTAACATTTGTAGGACACATCTACATACGCACATTGTCTTCTTGATATAATCTTGGCTCCGAGTAACATACTAAGAATTTAATGCTATAATATCTCGTGTAACTTCATTAGTATAATGTTTCCTCATGAGACGATTTACATTCTTTATTGCTGTTGAATGGAGCTGTCTGTGGCTGTGTCGAATGGGAGTAAAAAATCGGGAGTGTGAGTCATCAAAACACATTTCATTGTGATAATATCAGGCCATTCATTAGTCAGATTATAATTTTGTAGTAGGAATATTTATTTATATGTGTGATTCAGTTTTTTAAGATTTTAATTCTGATATGTACACCTGAGATGCCCTAATTTGAAAATATAATGGTTGAAAATTTAGTTGAATATATTATTTGATCAGGGTCCAATGCAACTGTCGTTGGTGCAAGGGCGAGAATTTTTTTCAGTAGGTACTTCTTAGATAGTGATATTGCAACTTCGACAACACAATAATATTATAGTGGCGATGTTGTTTTATTTTTAGAAATTGAAAAATATTACGAACACAAGAATAAAAATATGAATAGGAGGTGATAAAGTTGATAAATATGAATATTAACAATATGATTGAAATAAAAATTGGACAGGATCCTGGTGGGACCATTAATTATAGGGTACTGGGTGCTCCATTTGAAAACACTGAATTAGTCAAGACAAGAGATTCTTGCCTTTTGTCTCGCCTTGTCTTGTTCGAGATCAGAGGGGGTTTTTCTCTTGAAAAATTCAAAACAAGACAAGAGGATGGGGCACTTCAGACAAGACAATGTGATACAATAGTGCCATTTCTCTACCAGAGAAGACAAGTTAATTCGAGAGAATGAGGTCACATTGAGAAAACAAAAAGAACTGGTTGAAACATAAATTTTTTAGAGGAAAAGTCATTGGTGACTGCTTGTTTTCGGGTATAATAACCTTTCAAAATGTGAAATTAACCAAGAAAAACTATTCACATGTAGGAGTGTACCCCAATAAATTACTGTGTGCACCAAAATAATAATTTTTCTGCTGTGGAAAAAATATTTAATTGGTGGAAATGAAAAGAAAACGATAACCATTCAAAATTATAGAGTATTATCATGAGAAACAGAATAATACCTTAATAATATGTCTTAAATATAAAAAATGAATTGATGTATAAAATCATAACATCGTGGATCTCGACAGATTGAATGAGGATACAGAAAACAGAATTTGACTAGGAATAAAAATAAATCGATAGTGCGTCTAATCGGAATAGAGAACCTTCACAAAATATTGGTGTCAAATAGATGTCGTTCTGACCTGACATACATCGCTTGTTTGTTTGTCACAGATTCGCGGTATTCTATTCCAGAAAAAAAAAGACTGATTAGTTATGTGGGTCGAGCCCCTTAAAAACCAACCTTACATTCATGTGGTTTGAGGTGAACGGGCTGTGGCCGTGCGGCGAACGGGGCAATTTGAAGACATTCGTGTGATGCGACTTTACTAACTCTGGCAAACAGTCCTGAATCCAAGCTGTGAGCGCCGTGGCGACGGATGTATGGCAAAAGAAACGGAGCCTTCGAGAAACAGGGCGAAATTTAAGCCCTGTGGGAACCAGCCAGTTCCTCCCACTCACTCAGGGGAACACATGACCACTGAGCCGAAATACCGAAAGGGAATGAGAACAACTCTTGGCCTCCTCGGTTCCTTTCAGGGCACTACAAAGGATACGGTTCTGAGCGTTCTACAGGATCGGAAGAGAACTCTTCAGGGTACTGAACAAACGATGAGTCATCCAGATGAACCTCCAACACTGCAAGGTAGGGACAGCAGTACTTCAGTTCCTAGGAGGGACCTCGAAGTAGCACTTAATCGGGAACCATGGATACGACATGGTGAAACGAAAGGTCTGCGAGAAACAAGTGGAGAGCTAATGGGTTGCACATCAGATGAGATCTCCCGGGCTTGTATTCTTGCCAGGTAAGATACAATGGGCCAAGTCTAGGCTAATGTCATCGAAGGCCACGGCCAGATGAGCCTACGAGGTGGAGATTTTAGTGGGTAAATCTGACTCAGGGATTCCTACACTACCGCAAGATATCCATAATGGATTTCCTCCACCTTAAAAAAACATGTGTCGAAGATAATGAAACTTTCCAATATCATCTGATTAATTTGGACGAAAAAACATTATATGAAAAGTGTATACAGCGCAAGAATAATAACGAATTAATTAAAAAACATCACAGAATACTTGGAACTCGGTCATACGCAACTCATCGAAGATAGCTCGCATTCCGACAAAACGTTTTATATTCCACCTTACGCTATATGGAAGTCAACCAGGATACGTTCCATGCTCCGAGAAGGGTTCAACGCCTCTGCCCACGTACCTGGTCGCCCCTCGCTCAACGACTCCTAACTGACCCAAAACTTCAAGGAGATATTGTATCCATCCTCTTGAGATTCCGACTGCATAAGTATGTATTCACCATAGATATTCGACAGATGTATCGACAAATTCTCGTGAATCCCATGCATACCAATTATCAGCGCATTTTATGGCGTTTCTTCCCTCCCGAGCCCCATACTTGGCTATAAAAACTCTTTTCACATTAGCGGAAGACGAATCCGTCAATTTTTCAGATGCTGCCCAAGTGATGAAGTCTCAAACATACGTTGTTACTTATCCAATTACTACAAACGGGTGGATTCGAGCTACGGGAGTGGGCCTCCAATGACGAGCGGGTCATTGGAGGAGGCTCCTGTCTAATAGACCCAGTAAACACTTGTCGACCAAAACTCTCTCTCCTAATTTTGAATCTGACAATTCCTTGAAAATTCTAGGACTTCAGTGGAATCCATCTTTCGATACACTTTCTTTTTCTGTTCAACCCATAGACACCACATGCACTAAGCGTAATCTCCTCTCAAACCTCGCTAGAATATTCGCCCCTCTGGGTATCTTATCTCCATCTAGAATTGGATGATCCTCCACCAGCTGACGTTTGGGAACAATACCTCTCTGATCTTCCCTCATTACTTTAGCTTGAACTTTTCCGTTTGCTTGTCCCAGATGCTTTCTAGTTTTGTGAATTGCATGAATTCTGTGATAGTTCCGAAAAGGGATACTGCGTTGTTTTTCTCTCTCCCGAAAATGACTGTTCTAGTCATTTAATTTATGCCAAATCTAAGGTAGCTCCCCTCAAAAGTATTTCTATAGCTATATTAGAATTGTGCGCTGCGGTGTTACTTTCCCGCCTCATAACCCTCAAATGCGTATTGACAAAGTCTCCGCATGGTCGGATTCCAGTACTGTTTTGAGTTGGTTGAATGATTTTCCTCACCGATGGAAAACTTTCGTTAGCAACCGGGTTTCCTTTATACAGGAAAAAATTCCTGCCGCGAATTGGTTCCACGCCTCATCCTCTGATAACCCCGCAGACATTGGCTCTCGAGGACTTCTTCCCAATGCCCTACTCGATTGCAGCCTTTGGTGGGCAGAGCCTACCTTTCTGAAAACCTCTAATCAAAATTGGTCTCCCTTTTCCTCAAAAATTTCCCCCACAAGCTTTAGACGAAGAGCGTGTTGTGACCATGGCTACCACGGCAAATCTCTCGATCTCGCATTATTTATTAGGAAAACATTCCTCTCTCATCTGATTGAAACGCATTCTAGCATTCATACTACGTTTTGTTCATAACTGCCGTCCTCGCTCTCAAAAAAGGACTGGATGGCTTTCTCCACGAACTTACTCCGCCTTGATGATTCTCATCAAATTTGTTCAATGGTCATCGTTCGCTGATAATATTGTATTGATTTCGAAGGGAAAACCGCCCTCCAAATACTTACGTAAACTCATCCCATTCATAGACGAAGAAGGAATTTTGCGGGTTGGCGGACGTCTTGCTCATGCCCCGCTGTCTTACGATAGACGTTTTCCTACTCTTTTGTCCAGTTCTGGGCGCCTCTCTACCTTAATCATTGAATATATCCACCATAAGAATCTCCACGCAGGGATTCAAACTGTGAATTTCCTAATTGCTCAACAATTTTGGATACTCTCTTCGAAATGCCCTATACGGAAAGTAATTTCCCGGTGTATGAGATGTTGGAGATTGAACCCCACTTCACTGCAATCCCAAAGGGGCAACCTTCCCGCGGTCCGTTTAACTCAAATCAATCCATTTCTACACGTAGGTATCGATTACACTGGTCCGTTCACAATGACCCTCTCCAAAGTTCGCGGGGCCAAGACAACCAAGTCGTATGCGTGATTATTTTTTTATTTCGCAACCAAAGCTCTTCACTTAGAACTTGTCTCTGATTCAACATCAGACGCCTTTCTGGCGGCTCTCCGCAGATTTATGGGAAGGCGGGGGCGCTGCAAACATCTTTACAGACGTGATTGTGGCACTAATTTTGTCGGAGCCCATCGTCAATTAGCGAATTTCACCAAACTCGCGGCGCCGCAGGAGGCTATTGTTTGGTGTTTCAACCCTCCGTCCGCCCCTCATTTTGGTGGTTTGTGGGAAGCCGGGGTCAAATCTGTCAAGACGCATCTTTCTCGAGATGTTGACTCTCAGGTTTTATCACATGAAGAATTAAATACTGTACTTGTACAAATAGAAGCGGTTTCGAATTCGAGACCGATTACTCCTCTAAGTAACGATCCCCACGATTTGTTAGCTCTGATTCCGGCCCATTTCCAGACTATGATTATGACTGCACCGCCAGAACCAGATCTAACAAATATACCTTTGAATCGCTTGAGTCGCTGGGAGTTGCTGCAGCGTATGAGAAGCTATTTCTGGACTCGTTGGTCCCAGGAATGTTTGCATACGTTGCATCAACGCAGCAAATGGACGAAAAATTATACGTCTATTTCTCCGGGTACGTTAGTTGTGATAGAAAATGAAAATGCCCCTGAATAATGTTCCATCCATTCTCATCCTTTACCATTTTTTTTTTATATTCAATAAGTTGAATGATTCATTTGAATTGTTTAGTATTTACTACCTTTCTACGACCCTGGTATATTTCGCGAACTCGAGAGCCTATGATATATATCAATACTGCGCCTGACCGACAAAGGTGCTACCACCCAAGAAAAGGCAGAATAATTTGGAACTCTGCCAAAAACACATCCGCTTTCTCAAGAACCACTCCAATTTCTCCACTCGGAATCAACCACTTCGTGGCGTTCGAGAGTGACCCAACCGTGGGTTAGTAACCATTGTTCGTGTATCACTATACTGATTGTGTCGTTTTTACGTGTGAGAACGATTACATAAGCCGGCCGGCGCGGCGTGCTAGCTGTCTCTACCAACCGTGACGCAAGAAGTGATAGTCGCCAGGAGCACCACTGGATCAACGCTACCTCTATAGACCAACTGAAAAGGTAATAATATGAAGCTCTCTCGCTAAATTATACAGTCCACTCATTTCTTCTTTTGTCGTAACAATTCTGGAAACAGTCCAGCGGTTCACAAGTTCAAGCATCAATAGTAATTTATAGCAATTGTCTATTATTTGTGAACAGCTTAGAGAAAAACTTGGATCGATCTATCAAAAGTTGCCATTTTGAAATTACGCAACCGACTTGGCTCAGCTTCGAAGTGAGTAATATAGACTGTACGCAAGTAACTATGGAACTCTATGGAAGCTAAAAATCTTAGAGATTCCTAATCAGGACATCAAATACACCAGTACACTTTTTTCTAAAAAAAATCAGCTCTAAAAATCCGAATTGGTATCACTTTTCATACCAATACAATCGTGTATACCGTTATTATTAGTGTAGAATTCTTGAACTTCCATGCACTTCAGTAATTTGGCAGACTGACGTCAATCTAAGGAACATTCACGGCACTCAGAGGCAGTGGAACTATCACTTTCCGCAAAGAATACTACTGGATGCGAGTTGAGCTGAAAATTCTTTCGGAATCAGGACATCGAATTCATACCCCCGTATCTCTCGTCGTATCCTCCCGTAGTTTTTTCTAAAATAATATCGTAATTTTTGTCAATAGCAACATTTTTATAATTTTTGTAACATTGAAGTACAAATCTTCATTTGTTTTGAATTTTTTCAATTATGAATTTTGAAGGAAAAAATATGAAAATATTTATGAGCAAAGTGATATTTTTTTATAAAGTTGATTGGATTGAATAATGTTGGGATGGCATTGAAATATACCCTGAAGTTGACACAGCATAACAAATAATATTTACATCAGTGGTGATGCAAGGAATTAACAAACATAATGGTTGCTATTGACTTTTTTGTTTTCAGGAGCATACAATTTAATTTTAATAATCAATAGAAATCTATCTAATTCCCATCCATAAGCTCCTGCTGTGTCGTGTATATAACTTCACGGAATCCATAGATATACTCCCGGAAGTTTTGATAGTTTCAGAATTTTACTTCAGTAATTACGTAAGATACGGAGGTGTTTGAATAACGTAGAATTTTCCCCTTATCTCGCCCCTAATATTATTGTTCGTAAACATCGATTGTTTCATCTAATGACCTATTATATTCTATAATCTACGGTTTCATTGGCCCTGATTGTAGTGTCGGGCGATACGAATCTGGTCACACCAGGCAGGTATTAAGAATTTCTAGGCATGAAACTGGCCACAGGACCAAGAAACTACCTGAATACACATAATGAAACTGGACGGTAACAGGAAAAATAAAAAAAATTACCATATTTTATTTTAGGACAATATATATGAGAGACAGTTCTCACAAAATTTGGAGTGCTGATTATACTGTCCTTGAGAGATTGTTGAAAGAATCTCCAAAAAGCATTTTCTCTTCAGAGTATGCACATTTTGAAGGATTGGTTTAGTTTAACCATTTTCAATTACAGAAGCTGTTTCTATAAGAAGCAAATCAAAAACTCACTTCGCTAACACGAGCGTATACAGTATCGGAAAGTATTTATCTTGGGTACGGTGGTTTCATGAGAGCGTAAAGAATAGCTTGCTTCATGTTGAGAGAGCATTACAATTTCTCCTCGTCTCGCTCGAGGAAGGGATATTTACGTCACGACACAGAGATAGGAGAATCAGGACGGTCCCGGACGTCAGTATCATACCAGCAGCAGTCGGGAGAATGTGCAATGAAGGAGAATTATTGACGATAATTTCACTTTAGATAATTTGAACAAATTAAACTGAATCATTGATTCAATTTAATCTGTCGGACGACAGGTAGATCAAAATACCTTTGGTAACGTGGTGGCCGCGAAAACAAAAAAAAATTCTCAAACATAAACAAAAGCAAACGATATTTCTGTAAGACAATAAAAACAAAGAACTTATTTCTATCAGAAAAACAATTATTTCTTGAATGGAGAGAAAAAAAAATATTCACATGAAAAGATAAACCAAATTAAATATTTTGTGCACGGAATTATTTTATTAAATGTTCGAACAAACCACCATTTTGGGCCAAACAATAGCCGAATCTATTGTACTTTCTCTGCGGTTGTGTCAATAGGCGGCATGTTTCAAAAGGTAATAATTGTCACATCTTGTGTTTTCGCAACCACGGCTCGGCAAGCTGTGCGCTGTGTCGCATTGCCACGTGGTCAGTCAATGCGTCGGGTGGGGTAACAGGAGGGGCGCACAGCAGTGCGTCTCTCTTGTTTCTGTGGTATTATCATATCATTGCGTTCCTTGTTGCTCGTGTAGATTTCTGTCTATACCCCAGATAAAATGTTTCCGATACTGTATGCGAAGTAATGGAACGAAAAATAATGTGTACTACTCGTAAACATTCTCCGTCGGCAAACGGAAGATCAAAAGAGGCGACAGTCAACGTGGATTTAGTTCTGCACCAGATTCGCCTGAGCCAATCAAAACCGACCGCAAGCCAATGATAATGATTGTAGTTGTATCCATACGTTGGAGGCCAATAAAACTAATAGATCACTAGTTATATTTGTGTTTGAAGAGGTCAGAATGAATAAAAGCCAGTAGCGTCTCTGGTCTGGGATCGAAATAGGTTTTAAAATATTCTATAGCTCTGTTGTGTTTTGTTGGAAAATGTGGCTTTTTTTCAACCATAGAAAAATGTAATTATGATGATCCGATTGCATATTAATACATACTTCCTCGCTTATGGCATATTTTTTTATTTTAACGCATTTTTAAAATATTTAAATATCTACATAAAATTAGTTATCTCCGCCTCTGCTGCTCAAAGGATACCGCTTCAATACTGGGAAACTTGTTTTTTATGCTAATGCGATTGTAAATGGTTTACATTTGATACAAACCTAATTTTGAAATTTTGTTAAAACTGTCATAAAATCGAAAATTGACGGAGAACAATAATTACATGAATTGTTAAAGTGGGAAAGGCAATATTTGCACGCGTTTGTTGTTTTGTTTAATGCGTTAGCATCGGCCCAAATATTTGGAGGAAATTTAGATTCTTCTGGAATTTAATGATCAGTTAGAAAGTCTGCAAACTGTATAACTTGCGCATCATTTGGCATCAGTTCCATCAATTCAAATACAAAAAAAGTCACTAACAATATTTTTGTCTGGGAAAACCATACCAAAATAAATCGCAACCAATTTCCGATATCAGAACTTGTGTCCTTGCATTCGCAAGATAAGCCTAAATTTTGAATTTTCCGCCACCAAGATTGAGTTAGGTGAAATCTGCACCCATAGATTGTGATGTCACTCCATACAAGTTGTTCGGCGTTGTGAATAGCAGCTTCGAATAACACAATTTTTCTGGGTTGAAGAAGCAAATTATGTACGGAACACAAATTTTCACCTTGTAAACACAACTTGTATGTTAGCTCGCACTTATCTTTCGTTTAGCAGAATACTAATAGAAAATAGTGCCCATTGAATTAACCATGCACAGTAAAAAGTTGTTTAAAAATTTTTGTGCAATATTGAAAAGTTCCGTCTATGTATACAATTTCTGATTTGTTTTACATCCCAACACAATTATTGCCTGTGAACCTTCATTATATAACCCAAAATCAATTTTTTTTGCTGTCTTGTAATTATTATGAAAATCACTCAGGAACTTCGTCTGCGTTGCAAGGTATAGCCGGGTACGTTTTTCGACACTGATTGTACGTATTCTCTCTTACACATTTCAAGTCTTCGCAAGTTAAAAAACTCGAGCCCGTTGTGTAAATGTAAATAAACACTTTTGAGCACTTTCGATTGTCACATCACACGTTGAGGACGTCTCCAATCGATGAAAACACAATATTTTCAATTCTGAAAATCTAAATCACGGACATGTGGATCAGTTGTAAATAATGATTTGGATAATACTCATTTGGATCCGAGAACGCCCTCTATTGCCGATAGAAACGGGTTTCTTGTCTTGATGAACATTTTCTCTTGGTTGAGACAAGACAAGAGGAGAGGAAGCATTTTCTTGTCTTTTCTCGACAAGTGGTATCACTCACATTTGAATTTATGAGAATTTTAAATTCAAATAAACATATCGCAAAACACCGGAATGATCTATGTGGAACACTAGTTCCACTGTCTGTAGAAAATATTTCCATGATCGGCTAGCATTGAAAGTATAACGTTTATAGATGAGCAAAAATAACTTCCCAAAGGTAGTAAAGCATTTCTCGGGCTGAAAAAAAAAACAATAACCCAGTTGCAGGTGCCAGTCTCTGGAAATATGTATGTAGTCAGTCCCTATAAAATTTCTTACAAAATTACAATTTGTGGTACTTTTCCAGAATTTCACAAGTTATTAACAATCGCCAGTTCATAGAGAATAATCTGATAATTCATTTTATAAAATATTTATTCGTGGGCAAATTTGGAACTCGTGATTTGATTTCTTTCTACTTGTATATCCCATGTCCTTCATGATGATAATTTTTTTCTATTTTCATGTGGTTGAGATTAGATAAATTTTTCTGGCTCTTCTGTATATGCACTTCATACAGAAGAGGCATTTTGAATATTTGAAAAAAACAAAACTATATATACACAATATAGTTCTCCCTTTCAGTGGACTTCACTCTTCGTTTGCTACTACGATACGTTTATGACAAAAATTTGATATATCGTTTGAATTCTTGTGGGATGTGGTTGCCTTGGTATGTTATTTTTCAGGAAACATACGTAGTTTGTATCTTAGTCATAGGAAAATCAACAACCACTAATTCATTCATTCTCAAGAAGTATTTTTTATCTATTCCATGTTAATTTTATTTTTATTTCAAATTTGTTATATTTTCTGATGTCAGGAAAACACTTATGAAAACAGTTTTCGATAATATTTCTTCAAAATTCTGAAAATAAGTCAGAAGTGTTGCTTTGATGTTTTTTCTTTAATAACTGAATGATTAGAATATATAATTAGGTTTGGGTGGTCGTTTATCTCTTTACAGGCAATCACCCATTTGGGTGATTATTTTAAAAAGATAGCTATTTTTGGCCAATTTGGTTTATTTGTAGCTATAGACATCGTTGTACATCATTGAAATATTTTTTCTGTATGTTTTGCCATCAGTTCGAGTGAGAAAAATAATTTTAGAAAACAATTGAACTTGCTCATTAGTCAGTTCGTGTGTTGGTGATGTTTTTGCACAAATAAATGTTTGTGCATGTATAGTGCAAATGTCTATTTGTTATGAAATACAGTAGAAATATACCAATACCAAAATAATCATGTATTGTGAACACTGTAACAGGCATGAATACCAAGGGTAACGAATCTGGAGAACTTCATGAAGAATATTTTATTATTCTGTTTTCACTTGGTCTTGCTTTACGATATGATTATATTCATCCTGTGCTGAATAATTGTCCTAAACAAAATTTTCAAAACTATGATTCCAGTTATAGGAAAAGTTTACTTATTTCTTGAAAATATATTTTTCTCTAAATACAATTTCCAAATATTTTGCACATAATAGGAATGCCATTGTTTCCCAAAAAATTTCAATAATCGCCTCGTTTGAAGCTACCATCACCATGATCAACGTATCGCAGGTATATCGGGTGTCAACAAATCTATTAGACTTCTACATAACTTCTAGCTTATTAGGTGTATCAAAAAGAGATTTGATATAGGTGAATGGTATGTGAAGAGGAAAGTTTCCGCATATTTTTCACTTTCCGGTCACTTCCGGTTTCACCGGAAATGGCACGGTTTTTTATTTTAAAATGGAACACCCTGTATATTATAACATTTTTGGACTTCTGAGACAATTCTGGATCAGAATGTGACATTTTAAAAACTTTTTACGCCTACTTCATTTTTTTAGAGTAACTTTTTATTGCATGTAGGTGGCCTTGATCGGACGTAAACTAATCTGAGGACCTCAGAAAATTACAATCGCAAATAGTAAAAGTATTAGGGACTAGTGTGATAAGACAAGTTGGCAAAATTACATTTTCGTGTCCAAGTGCGAATTTACACGATCCAATAAAATTGATCGATAAATTGAACAATAAAATTGACCAATATGGGTTATATTTACACCTGACAATTTATTGGTCAATTTTGGCAGGAATACCAACACACTGACAAGAAAGGGTTCAATTATAGGAAAAGTTCCGAATATTATTCAATAGCGTATTGAATTGATTCTGATACATTCTTAAATATCGTTTGAATTGATTAGGATCTGAACTCAGGAATTTTTCGTGAACTAATGTCAAGTTTTCTTTCCCTCTTTTCTCAATCCAAGATCCACAATCCACCATCTTCTACATCTCTGTCTTTTATATTCAGCAATGCACATTGCTGCGAATGTAATGCATCGTAAATTATGTTTTTTTTTTCGCAATATCATTTTTCTCGCGGTTATGATAGGGTATATGAAATCGCGCAAATAATAACGTATAACCTGAAAATCTCTGTTCTAGCAGGCATCCAATCCATGGCCGAAAGTTACTGCAAATTGTCAAGTTCAAATTGACGACAATTTTCTGTTTACACCTATCAATAAAATTGAAGGTCACAAAATTGACCAATTTATTGGATCGTGCAAATTCGCACTAACTATTATTTTTCAAATGGCGACAATTTTTTGACAAGCACTTTCCGAAAAAACGATTTTTTGACGAATCTAACGAGATACTAAGTTATTTGCGATTGGATTGAAAATAAGAACATACATTAAATATTACTAAGGAAAATACTGGATAATAATTTATTTACATTTGTCAAGTGTGCCATGGATAGCCAAGATGCATAATATTTTGCAGTTATTTTTATCAAGTATTCTTTGGAAAACAAAACACTCACTTAGGTTATGACAGTGACATAAGCTTTATGAGCAGACAGTAAAAGTTTCTTAATTTTCGTTAAATTTCAGATTAATTTATCTTTAAAATAATGTCTACTCAAAGTAAAAAGTGGTTTTGTTATTATTATTTGGAGAATGTCATAGAAATTCAAGGAATGCTGCTGAGTTGTATACTAAGAGATATCCCAATCGGCAACATCTAGCCCATCAGTATTTTCAGTAGGTTGAGAATCATTTTAGGCAATAAGGAAATCAAGACGCGGAACAGAAGTTTATCATAAATGAAGAGACTGAGATTAACGTTTTTGCTATGGTTGAGGTTGATAAAACGGTTTATCTAAGAGATATTAGTCAAGAAATGTAGATAAGTCACGAATCATCAAGAAAAATACCGAAAAAGCACGGATATTAAATATCAGTTACATCAACATTTCTATACCGACGATGGCGATAGACGGGTAGGTTTTGTGATTGGCTGCTTCAAAATCATAGAGTTAAGCCAAATTTTTTAACATCATTCTATTTTCCGACGAATCATGATTTACAAATAATGGTATGTTCAATAAGCAAAATACTCGGTACTGGCCCCTACAATTTTCAAGAAAGGTTTAGCGTCAATGTCTGGGCTGGTATCGTTGGAAAAAGAATAATTGGGTCACTATTGTTTCAAGATCAGTTAAGAGGTGTTAGTTACTTAGGTTTTCTTCAAAATGAAATCGAGAATCATCTTAATAATCTGCCTTTGGCAGCGAATTTACTTCCAACAAGATGGAGCACCCACTCTTAGTAGCAGAGAAGTTCTCAATTACTTAAAAGAGCATTTTCATAATCAAGTTATTGCAACCAATCGTCCAGTACGGTGGCCTGCCCGCTCACCGGATCTCACTGTGCTCGATTTCATTATTTGGGGATATGTTAAAGAAAAGGTTTACTATGCAACAGCCCCAGCCACTCTTGAAATCTTAGAGAAATAATCTTGAGAGAAACAATTGAACGAGCTGAAATGTGTCTTGAACAAGGAGGAATGCACTTTGGAAATTTAATAAAGTGAAAGTAAATAAATTATTATCCATGGCACACTTGACAAAAGTAAAAAAAATATTACCATATTTTCCTTAGTAATATTTAATGTATGTTCTTATGTTTAATCCAATCGCAAATAAATTGGTATCGTTAGATTCGTCAAAAAATCCTTTTTTCGGAAAGTGCTTGTCAAAAAATGGTCGCCATTTGAAAAATAACAGTTAGACACGAAAATGTCAACTTGTCTTATTCCTATCTATCATACTAGTCAGTAAACTTTGCGATTGTAATTTTCTGACATTACCTGAGGTCCTCAGGTTAGTTTAAGTCCGATCATTGCCACCTAGATGCATTATTAAAAGTGACTCTAAAAAAATGAAGTAGGCGTAAACACTTTTTAAAATGTCACATTCTGATCCAGAATTGTCTCAGAAATCCAAAAATGTTACAATATACAGGGTGCAAAAATTTAAAACCGGAGCCATTTCCGGTGAAACCGAGAGTGACCGGAAAGTGCGAAAATTCTCCTCTTCACATATTATTTAACTATACGAAATCTCATTTTGATATACCTAATATTCTAGAAGTTATGACTTGTGTAAAGCTCGCTTTCATTCTGCTAAGATAAAGTGGAATAGATAAATACCTTAATTTCGAAAATGATCCACGATATATCTATGGATTTTATGACAAACAATGCTAGTACTAGAAAAACTCGAATGTTGAAGAAAGTTTTATGGTTACAAAGTAGTTCAAAGAAGTAATAATAAATTTGGAAGTTATTTTTCACATGCATTTCTGGTTCCAAGTGGCTTGCCGTCACATATGGTGCTCCTGATGCTATATTTGAGATGGAGTGATGTTAATTATAACAACAAAGTATAATATGTATAATACCAACATAAAAAAGTTTCTCCGAAATCCATAATTTCGTTCACGTTTTTCATTATTAACATACCTCCTTACTATGGACCGGCTCGAGTGTGAAAAGAATAATAAATGAATATTTATTCAAATCGAGATTTCGTATGCGGTGTGGTTATTTCAAGGGCGGTTATCACGATATGTTATCTATCGTGAAGGACACTAAATTGTGTTTGTATGATAATTTGGCTTTTGTCGTTGACTTCGAAATACGTTTTCGAAAATTGAACAATTCCACATATTTGTAATTTCAACAACAAAAAAATTAAAAAATAATTGATACAATTATTTTAAAAAGCGGGTTATTTGAAACAAAACACACTTTGAACTACCCAAAATATGTACACCATAATTAAATATCTGATAATGAACAATATTTAAAATATATTTTAAAAAACGCATAATGAAATATTTAAAATATATTTGGATAATGATAGTATTTAATGTACTAAAATGTATTTAATATTAAAGTATACTGAGCTATTTAAAGTATAGAGATGCATTGAAAATGATTAAAATATACCGAGGGTATTGCAAATACTGGAAATTTACTAGGTTTGAAATGTCATGGAAACAAATGGAACATAGTGAGTATAATGTGAAAGTGGAAATATTGTGTCCGAAATATATAATGAAAAAGGGGAAATTTTGTGACATAGAGGACAAATTATTAAATTAGGGAAAAAAAGCATCCTCAAGTGGGAGTCAAACCCACGAACTTTTTTTTCCTTAATTTAATAATTTGTCCTCTATGCCACAAAATCTCCCCTTTTTCAGTGAATATAATATTTGGGGTAATTAAGGTAATAAAAACGTGATGGAACTATTGAACTAAAGGAATCAACGATTTTGGTATAATTTAACCGGTGTTTTTATAAAAGTAACTAAAGTGTATACCTGTTGGTGAGAAATTAAAATGAAAGTTTTCAAGTTATTGAGACATATTATTATATTTCATTCAAAAATCCTTATTTGAGAATCAGAGAAAATAACTGAAAAATGAAAAGTATTCCAAAATAAGTATTTATTAATAATAAAATAATAATATATAAATAAAGTTTAAATGTCAAATTAAAACGAAAGGTTTGCTGATAAAACATCAGATCAACTCTAGGAATAATGTACCACAAAAAATATCTGCGGTTTTTGCGGTTCAGTTTACTTATGCCTACACACACACACACACAGTTTATTCATAGTTAACTATATTAATAAACAACTAATAAATTATTTATTCGAATAATTTATAAAAATAATTTATAATAAATAACACGGAAGAAACAAAACGAAAATGTTTATATGACTTATTCACTTTAAATGAACATAAAATTAAAAATGAATACATTTTTGGTAATATCCCCCAACGAATGGATTTTATTGGGAATAAATTCATATCGTTAATTATAGAGATATCGACCTCAAACAAACTATTTATTATTTACTAGATGACCCAACAGACGTTGTCCTATCCTAATTTCTATATTCCCTAATTTTTTTTCTTGAATACTCGTCCGCGTAGAATTTATTTTTTCATATATTTTTTTTGTGTTATGCCTTTGACTCTTCCAGTTTTCCTGAGATCCCATCTTTCTGCTATCTCGTTTTCCTGCTATCCCGTTTTCCCGTTATCCTGTTTTTCCGTTATCCCGTTTTTCCGTTCGTTATCCCATTTTCCCGAAAAAAATTAGACAAACAACACCCACACAAACAGACATAATTTCAAATATTCTGTAGTTCATTGCGTTTCCTGAAACGTTTTTGAAATGTTAATTATAAGTTTTCTGAATAAACAAAAATAGACCGATAAAGTGTTGCCATAAGTGGTATTTTGCGGACTATTTTCAGTATCCAAAGTAGGCATTTTGTGGAGCGTATACAAATAAAAATTGTAGACTGAACTGAATCCCAAATATTTTAAATATATTCGAGGACTGAAAAGGATATTGTAATATTTAAACTGTAATATAATGATATTTTGCTAATGAAAACAATATTAAAACTATAAGTATTTCTTGGAAATACTGACAAATATTGAAATATTTAAAATATATTGTAGATATTTTTATAGTGAAAATAATATTCAAAGTAGGGGGTGGATATTTTTGCAATAAAAGTAATATTTAAAATATGAAGTGGTATTTGTTGATACTGAATTACTGAAACGATTTTGAAATAATTTAAATATATTTAAGATACTTTGGTACTGGAAGTCATATTGAAATATTTAATTTTCTGTATGTACACCTAATTAAAGAGTTGTTTTCCCCTCGTAGTCCGCTATATGGAGAGTAATGGAAGAGCGAACGCGACTGTCGAGTTCGGATCAACCTTGACATTACCTGAATATGGCAAAGGTGATTTTGCCGAAACGTCGTGAAATCGAAAACCCAGCAAGCAGTTCAACATATATAGTACAGGGTGTAACCTAACCTCTTGCACACCTGTGACTGACGAGTGTATAATGCAATTTTATAACAAATTGCAGTGGTTAAAAATTCGAAAAAAATCATATTCTTCCAAATTTTAGGAACTTCGAAAAAGCGAAGTTTTGGTAGTTGATAATTTATTTCAGTTTTTTTGGGTAAGGACCGTTAAAATTTCAAAGGGAAAATCTGTTAATTTTTTGATGGACTATCAACTGTTAGCGTTTGTGCAAGGGGTTAGATTACACCCTGTTATAACGTGCCGTATTCAATGTTATAGTAATGTTATAAAATTATAAATAATGATATAAATATGTATGTCCTTCTTGGTATTAGATACAGGCCCTGCCGAAAGGTGTCTGAGAACATTATACATTTGATTTTAGCATGTTATGATAAACCAGGATTACGAGCGTTTTATTACCATCTACACACTCTTACGGTATAGACTAGACATCAGTATTGCCTTACTCTCCGGGGGATTTTGAGATTGTTTATAGAAAATGAGAAGTCATGAGTATATTGGAATTACTCATTCCCCACCTCAGGCAAATACAAGGCAACAAACCTGATGTAGTCCTCCTTGGCCACCAACTAACGAAAAACAATATTCGTGGTCGAGTTTTCGGCTCCGGTCGAAAAGAGGGAGGAAAACGGATGGCTATTTCCGGGCTATTCTGTTGAGCAATTGTTTCTGATCGAGGCGGCTACTTCTTGATCAATTCGAGATCCGTCGAAACCACAACTTTCCAAAGCGTTCTCTTGGCACATTCTGGAACATCGTTACTTCAGTGAGGTAAAGTCGGTGGTGACACAGGATGCAGTGGCGTAACATCGTTACAATATTTATGATCATGCAGACCACCAAGCCTCGTGTAGTCTTCTTCGATCACCAAATGAAGACATTATTCGGCTCCAACCGAAATGAATATTTTCCGAAGAGATGGATGGATGAAATGTTGGAATTCAGTTTTCAATTTCAATCCATTCTGATAAATATTTTTGATTTATGGCAATGGAAAGGGGAGATAAATGTTTTTCTGTGAAGCAAATATAGCAAATGAAGTAGAATAAATAGATGAATTGCTTCATAAAATATATCCAGATTCGTATCACCTGAAAATATCATAATAATTAAGCAGTACCAAGATAGATTTTAGATTTTGCGTAATTCTTTTTGGAGTAATTGAAACGTAACGTAATTTTCGGAGGATTATTTACGAAACTTCCATCCCTCCTGGATTGGATCGATCATGGTTGTATGTTCCCAAAACCAACTGAAAGTTCAATCAAACAATGGATTATTTCAGAGCAGGTACGTTGCTCTGAAATAGGTGAAATGAAAGAAATATGCTCACATCACGAAATCACTGATGCCAACAAAAAAGTACAAAAGGTCGATCAATCAGTGCGAATCGTTAATTTCATGCTTTGTGTAAATATCAGCAACAATCTTTTATTACGTCAAATCAAAATATTGAAAATCAGATTCACAAAAACTTGGTTTTCTGTCCCGCGCCAAGGATTATTTCAGACCTCAACAGCGTCTCAGTATTTATAGCTCGGAATCGTACTGTTCTGTCGGCACCAAGCATACGATGAAGCTGTTAGTTTCCATAAAAAAAGCAGTCCGTTTCTCCGATGAAGCTACTTTGATTGAACAACTATGAAACATCGCTGGAAATTGAGCGAGATCTATGTGTTTTACAGATACTTTCATGACAGTTGTTACTCCGATATCACATATCTCATTCAACCTCGAACAATTTCTGTCAGACAAACTTGACAGACTCAGCCCACCCTTATGTTGTTAAGTTCGAAATTCACCGAACACGCATTATCAGGAATTATTTTTTGTCAACAAGATTTTGGGAGAGATTTTTTCCAATGCTACAACCTCCAAACATTCAAGAATGATGTTACTACTATATATCTACTATCCCTACCAATTTTTTAACCCAAATGTTTTATGTTATATGAACATTATGGGGTGTATCGTGTATCCATTTCTCGACTATATGACTTTCTTTGAGAACTACATAGAGCTTCTTTTCATTTTTTTGATATGCATGGATACCACGATGTTCTCGCTAGGGTAAACTTTCGGAGCCAAAGGAAACACCGATCAGGTCGCTACCCAAATTACATCCACTACACAGCCCCAAATTCTGCTACGGTCATTTGCCATAAAGCATATCGAGCAAAATATTTCAATCACTCTTATCAAGCCGTTTTTCTTGGATCTATTATAGTCTAAGATCCCGATATAAAATGACCTTCACCGAGATGTTTATTTGATGAAACGTATTTTATATTTAATTTAATATATCAATAAATATATTGCATATGGGTTGCCTAACAAATTTCAGTCCAAGATATGATTAATTATTAATAAAAAAAAATTTTTTTAAACATTTCACCGGTTTGATTATTAGACAAATTCTATATCAATCGAAAGTATGAAGCCCATGAATATGCAAACGTTACGTTGCCTATTCTTTTCCGGTCACAACTCTCGGGTAGCCAGGTAAAACAGGTAAATCGATATAACATTTTGCACCGCTCTGATTATTGAATTAAAATTGAATGAAAAAAAAAATTATTTCATTATGAACACGGTGGTATAGGGTTGCCTGCGAAAAATCAGTCCCGAACTCCGGTTGTCGAATTTTGAAAAGTGAAATATTGCTGCGAGTGAATATTGCGATGAGAGGTCCCAACCAACCATCCCATGCCATAGAAGAGAACACAGCTTAATGCAACGGATCCATTATGCGTGAAACTTCAGCTTGAGAACTGCGGTTGGTTCTTAGATGAATATTTAAAACCAGTAGGATTCATTGGAGATCATACACCTTTAAAGATAGAAGACATTGTCAAAAGAACTGAAACGGAAAGTGATGACGAAGAAGGTTCAGAAGTTGGAGATTATAGTTATATGTCCGATGACTCGGAACCTTAATAATTAAAAAAAATAAAAATAAAAAAATATTTATAATTTTTTACAATAAACAGAAGTTTTTTTTTAATTGTTGTTTTTTATTTTGTTTTAAAAATAAAGATAAAATTTGCAAGATTAGTATTCTATATGTATCACTATAACCTTCATTTTTACTGAAGATGTATATATACTTTAGTGTCACATAAAATATATACACACATAAATAATTAATTGATTAAAAAAAAAATTAACTATTCCTCTATTTTAATAATAAACTACTCCAAAATGATGCACAGCATATACGAGTCTATCGCTATCCTTTTCATTTTCAAGAACAAATAGCATGCACACTCTCTTTCTTTAAATGGACGGACTTCAAACAGCTGCTATCCTCATCTATCGCATGGGATGGTTGGTTGGGACTTCTCAGTCCACATATTCACTGCAGCAATATTTCACTTTTCAAAATTCGACAACCGGAATTCGGGACTGATTTTTCGCAGGCAACCCTATACCACCGTGTTCATAATGAAATAATCTTTATTTTCATTTAATTTTAATTCAATAATCAGACCGGTGCAAAATGCTAGTATCGATTTACCTGTTTATACCTGGCTACCCGAGAGTTGTGACCGGAAAAGAATAGGCAACCTAACGTTTGCATATTCTATGGGCTTCATACTTTCGATTGATATAGAATTTGTCTAATAATCAAACCGGTGAAATGTTTAAAAAAATAATTTTTTTTATTATTAATTAATCATATCCTGGACTGAAATTTGCTAGGCAACCCATATGCAATATATTTATTGACATTAAATTAAATATAAAATACGTTTCATCAAATAAACATCTCGGTGAAGGTCGTTTTATATCGGGATCCTATACTATTAGTTTGGTGTTCCTTGTATCAATTTGTTACTACATTGATTCAAAAGAATGGCACTCTTGAATAAATCCAACCGTATATTAGTTTAATTTTTGAACAAAACTCCGATAACTCAGGCAATAACGTTTGGGGTCAAATGTATACTTTCTTTGTTGAATAATGGGGATTGAGAAATACTTTTCTTGGATCAAGTTAATCTTTCAACCCATTTGAACAATGATCCTCTTGAGACATCATATTTTATCCAAATGAGAAGGCCTCTTACAATAATTATTGGTTATTTAGGCTATAAATTATTCATATTTTCCTTTCAAGATACCATTAGTTTCCGGCAAATTTAGTGGAGATGAATTCATTTGCATATACAAAACTTGGAACATTTGTCTTTTCAGCAATTTTGTATAATTACCATTTTCTGTTTTTTCAAAACATAAAAAAGTTATTTTTGCCAAACAGAATAATGTCATCTGATTTCCAAGTGAATATGGCTATAAATACAACGATCAAATCTGTACTTTTCGGTTTTCAGTTGATAATGAAATATATCAAATAAAAGTCATTTTCAATAGTAAATCCCTAGGACATTGATAATAGACGAATAATTTTATGACAATCGAAGCTCGTTCCTTGGTAACAAGCAACGAGCTTGAGAAATTTGTCATAAAATTATGAGGCATTTGTCAATGTCCGAGGGATATTCGGCGAAAATTTTTTCGACAAAAAATGTATAACTCAACACAATGAAACATTTATTTATGTATTGAAAGTACAGTTAGTGAAAGTACAATTATTAAAATTTAACTAAACATTAGATTCGTTGTTCTTGATCGAGATTTAAGTATGGTTTTATAGAATTTTGAGTGCTATGACCAGTAATTTTCAGCAATTGTTGTTCTTCTACACCACTTTTTGCCAATTTGCTAACAGCAGTTGATTTATTCGAGTGAATTGTTATCTTTTTGTCCTTTACATTCAAGCCAATTGCCTCAGCAGCAGTCCATCCATTTTTTGTATTTCTTCCAACAGGTACATTATCGTACCATTTGTCACGTTTCACTGAACACCGGATTGTATTGAATGCGATTTGTTGGAGAGTCATCGTTATTTTTCTCGATTTGAAAAAAATCCACCAGACAAGCAACTGCCTGTCCCACTCGCCACGCTAATTCTACAGCAGCAATATGGTAAAATTTACGCATAAGACCTTCAGGAGTAGTTTCATCCCATAGCAATATAATTTTGTTAATTCAGGCAAATTTAACGAAACTCAACTGGACTTACGTTTACATGGATCTGCTTGTAGTTTCTTCCTGATTGCATCGCGGGCATCTCGGGCTGGTTTAAATTGTTGAACGGGTCAATCATAATATTATAGTCATTATAGTACTTTTCTTGCAAAAGTTTGCACGAAACGTTCCACATTGTCTTCACCGTTGCTTCTTTGAATTCGGTCCCGTCTTTCTTTCTCATATTGACCGCCCAATCTTTTAGTATCAACGCCAATTCTTCTAAGCTTCTATGTTCATTCAATTCATATTCTCGTTCGCAGCCAAATTCCATAAATATTCCCCAAATATATTTGTGACTGTAGGTTGTATTTCTGGGAATTTTATCTTTGATTAGCGCATTTATACTTTGAACATTCGCATTGCCAAAACGTGACATTTTGAAATTTATTTGGAATGAAGTTGTCTAACTCAATCGTGGTGTCATAGTGATTGATAATTGCACTGAATGCAATTATCAGTGTAATGTTGACATGATTGGGTGAAATTGTTTCATATGATACAAAATGACAAAATTTGAATGGTTGTTAGAACTGTCAAAAAAATTTCAGAGAAAGATACTTCCACATTACACTATATCGCCAATGCATGAAATAATCTCGGGTAGGAGTGTACATATCTAGTAAACCACATGAACATACAATATATGTTAAATAAAGATAACAAGTGATTGCACACCCAAAGAAACATTGAAATACATTGTCAGCAATCAAACTGTAATCATCAAACAGAGACTATTTTATCCTAACCTCCCATCCCGATGATGTACAAAATAAAGAAATGTTTGAGAAAGATTCGATATTGTCATGAAAAAAATATTTCTTCATGACATTAGTGAATGTAATAATTCCGAAATCATTTTTTTTTATAATATACTATAAAAATCTTACTCTTGAGTTAGAATATTTATTCGAAACACTTGCCATGGAATTCAAAACTGTCAGTGTCAGATGTAAATGGCGGCGCCGTAATAATTATTTTCAGACAAGTCTTAATTTAAATAAAATAATGAGTGAAAAATCGAGTGAATCAGATATGGAATTTCATAATACTCCACCTGAAATTACAAATTATGCGAATAATATAAGCCAGAACCTGCTGCCACAAAAATCGAGACATGAATATGAAAAGTATGCACTGATAATATTACGGAAAAGATTTCCAATGCACCAGTTTTTAATTTCAGTAATTGCACCAACAGTATAAATCTAAATATTAATACAATGTAATACAAATGTCTCAATAAATAACTTGTTTTGTTCAGATTTAATTTAATTGTTTTTTATTTATACTTTCTGGTCATGGAGAAAATAAAGTCCGTTACTCGGTTAGAATAAAAAAATTCGATACTCGTGGATTATTCCTAACCTAACCTTGTTGCAGAATATACTATTGAAAAATCTAGTGTAATCCCCCTTACACCTTCTGAATGAATGAAACCAACATTAAAGAATGAAAGTTTTTACTTAGGCTTATTTATACTTTTCGAAAACTAACAACTACAATAACAAATGTCATGTACTGAAAGCAAATCCACAAGAAGGCTTTTAGGGCATGTGGCAGACAACCGTTGGGATTGGTAAAGAAAATTATGGGAAATATTCCAATTAATGCCAGGTCAAAGAATACATCTGGTGTTTCTTATTTTGCTTCAGATAGGATTCGACTATGATAATGAATGATGACAGTGGCATAATATTGGTTCAGTGAGGTTAAAATTACCCCACATTGATTAGTTATCATTAATCTATTCAAAATATTTTACCATTTTCTGTGACTTAAAACCAAATGAAAATATAATAAATATATATATATATATATATATATATATATATATATATATATATATATATATATATATATATATATATATATATATATATATATATATATATATATATATATATACGTGAGTTGGAAAAATATTGTATATAGACCTAATTATAGTACATATCCTCTTTATCCTCAGTAAACTATCAGTAAGGAGACAATTTATATGCATTCCATATAAGCAATTGTGTAATATTATTGTTTAAACCGGACAATATTATTTCAAATAAAGACGTCCATGTTGATATTGACGATGCAATAATTATTCAGAGATTTAAAATTAATGAATTGACATCATTGAATAAAGGTTAGAGTAGAAATGATGCTTATAGATCCGTCGAATGCATATGGTGTAAATGAGAACAATAACAAAATTGTGATAACATCGGGTTTTTTCAAATTGCTCATTTCTCGTTTTTATAATCGACACAAAAATTATTACCTTAATAAATTTATTAACTAGATTCTCGCAGAGCAAATGGTAATATATTTTTTAATTTAACAAATAATTCAACATTTATACAGTGCGGCTTTCAATAGTCCCCCTTGTTAACTTTTGAATGGTTCGACGTAGAATAATGAAAAAAAAAACGGTATTGTATGATATCACCGATACTACTTTTTGAAATAAAAGACATTGTAATTGCCCAATAGATGGCGCGGGGGGCACATCAACTTCAAAATTTTAAATGGCATGGGGTTCATGTGGCACAGCGTTGAAAATATAGCTCAATTCTCGATCCAACCATCTAATTGTTTTTATCATTTCGTTGATTCGTTTTTTCACAATGTGCATTTGAAATGTCAAGCATAATTGCGGATCTGAATGGTACCCTTATCTCGATAACTATTGAACGGTTCCATATGAAACAATGGGACAACAAATATTTCGAATGGTATTACCGATCCTACTTTTTGAGAGAAGAAACATTACAATTACTCGACAGAGGGCGCTGGGGGTATAACAACTTGAAAATTTCGGAAGACATAGAGGTCAAATTGTACACCGTTGAAAAGGTAATTTAATTATAGTTTCAACCATGGTTGTTCTACGGAATCACAATTGCGATGAGTAACACTGTATACGGTCAATGGAGGAAGATTCATTACTTAAATGATTTTTTATTCTCGAATTCGTTTCAAAGCTTAATTAGGTAGAAATTTTGAATCCATACAGTAATTCCATTTTTTTTATTGATGCAGCCGATAGTTGAGGAAAATCCATATTGAAGTAAACAAAAGACACTCAATTCATTAAATGATTTTCACTAAACTGGGTTTACAAAACCACGACACGTGTTTCGCGAAATAATACCCAACTCATTTATTTTTAATGACCATAATTATAAAGGGTATCATTTATCGGATTCAGTGAACTGATAATCAAGCAATAACTCAGAAATGCCCATTATGAAATTGGATTATTTTGTCGATGTTTAAGAATTTCTAATGTAACAATGATTATATCATTACTTACCTGCTCTTTATATAATCGCATTTGTATTCGAAGAAGAGTTTCATTCTACTTGAAAAGAACTGAAACCCTATTTATTATGCTAAAAATTGCCAGACCATTGCAATTTTCCTTAAGAAGAGATGATATTTAAAGCATTTTATACCAAATGTCATTTCATTAGCATATTCTTTATCCCACGAATAAAATAAAAAAGGAAACCATTCCTATGCAGTTCTAATAGTAATTTTCATTTGTAAAACAACAATTTGCAGAACTTCCATGAAACGTTTTGTTGCTCTCAACTCAACAGAACCTTCACCTAAAATATGTAAAAATAGAACATGATTTTTTATTAAGTTTCTATAACATGTTTACGTCCTGGTTGGATATTATTCACGGAAAGAACAAACTCCCAGGAAAAATAGCAACGTATATTTATAAATATTTCGTCAGGTTTCAGTGAGTTCCACAATCGACCTACTTCATTATGTCTTTTGAAAGTCAGAAAACTATAATATCACAAGATAATATTAGAAGATATTGTACAAGCTTGTACTATCAAGTACCTTGAAACTCACCCTGATAATTTAAGAAAATGAAATATCAAATGTACACAATTGATCAAGGAAATTGGGACCCTCATTCACAAGTTCTATGAATTCGGAACTTATTTCAGTCTCGAAAGTCAAAATATTATACAAGCCCTACTGCAGTACGGAATCATTGATTGAATATTATTGCTGAACTGCAAAAAATATATTTCTTCGAACTATCAAAATATGGTGTAGCGTTTGGATTTACCCAGAGTAGGGTTAGCGCATTTCTGCTATTTTCGCCAAGATGTCGCCACCAATCCTAAGGTCCACTGGACAAGATAATATTTGATTCTAGAGTCAAATGTTCATCTTGTTGGATGTGTACACTCCCACAGGAGTTCCATATAAAATGATAATGAGAATTCTCATTCATTCACTAAGTACAGTCACTGGATGTGAGGTGATACAATTTTTAGTTCATTTGTTTTGTTTGAACGCCTTTCGGAAGTATCTTTCTACAAGTGGTTGTCTGCTGGCATATGTATATAGTATTTTCTTTGCTTTTAAAGTGGTTTCAACTACTGAAACGTTGTATTTCCTTTTAACTAAGGGATTTCACCATTGCGTTGGTTCAAACTCGTCGATAGAAGGCGACCATGTAGAAGATCGCCGATTGCAGGAATGTCAAAAGGGACTTGGTCCGACTGCGCTCGAAGGTTCGTTTCGGGTTGAGATGCCGAGAGATTGACCATTGTCAAGAGTTTTGATAATCTTGGGTTTTGCCTCGGAAATACATCGAGGATGTTTTTGATATTTCCACGATTGTGATCGTCCCTCCGTGTGGGGTAAGTTTTAGGAAATGTATTCATTTGAAAGAGACTTAACTTTCTTTCTTTGTTTGAATAGGGTTTTTGGATGGAGTCCATTTTCGTTTTTTTATGGACTAGGTCACGAACAGCCTCGTGATTCGAAATGTTTAGGATTAGTATCGCGTTTGACGTAGTGCTGAATTTTTGTAGCTTGGATGTCTAACCTCCGAAAAAATGGTTGGTGCACACTTTCAACTTTTCACCAAGATACGAGGGGTATGCAGAAATTCCATCAGTACACAGCTCAGCAGTCCTAGTGCTGATCAAACACATCGTAGGAATGGTACTATCGTACCATAGATTTAGGCGTGTTAACCATTTATTTTTATTTTACCTGCATTTTCTTTGAAGATTACACATTTTATGTAAGGCGCACGTACAGTACTGAACGTTAGCTAACTATTAGTCAAATATCTCAGTTAGCCACAGGTATCTACCCGATGAACCATTTGTTTTTAATTTGTGCATTATACAGGGTCATGAATCTGCGCAGTCAATTTTCACCTTGTATGTTTGTATATCATTTGTACATATTTGAGTCTCAATATATGGGGTTTAAGTAAGGTATTGGAACGTAGTTCCTTATCGCGCGTTGCGAACGGGGGCTAGACGGAATAAATTGAGACCAAAAGTTGTAACGAGACTTTCGCTATGGTTGTAAGCCGTGCGGCGTGCGCGTGTTTCTCTGTCTGTTCTCTCTCTCTCTCTCTCATAGAAAGCAAGCCAGTTATTTTCGTTTCGTCTTTCTATTCCACATTGAACAGTGTGGTGTTGCGACGATTATTTTTGTTGAGTGTATACAGGTTTTTTGTACATAATAAATAATAAAAATAATAACAATAATGAATCCTGACAGTGTTTCTACACAAGTTCCGGATATTGCTGATGGAGTTAGGTAAGTAGACATATTATACAGACAATAATAAATGCTTATGTATTTTTAGCAAGTACGTATTATAACCTCTCTTTACTATTGTGCTAACCAAGTCATACGCGTTATAATCTCTCCATTATTGTGTGTTTAGCAAGTGTACGAAATTTAAAAATTAAAAGCAAATTTTTTAATATCACAATATCAATGCGTATGTATTTAGCAAGCCGTGCGTGTTCTAACCTATACGCTGTTGTGTTTACAAAATCCCGCGCATCTATGACGTGTACGAAAGAATAGACAGACAGAGTGCATATTTATATATATATATATATAATAAATAAAAATATTATTATACCTTAAAAAAAAAAATATTACAATTCCTTTACTAATTAATCGAAAGGAACTTCGTTCCATCCGGGTGTCCCTTGACACCTCTCAAGTTTTTTGTTTTACTTCAAGGGAGTCTCAATATTGGTAATTGTTGTATGCAAATGTGTTCAAAATTGATGTTTTATATTTGCAAATATTTAATAATTTCAGCTATATTTACTCTCTTTGTTTTCTCGAGTCAGACAAGGTTTTGAGCTCAGTAGTATTTGTATTATTGGCTTGAGTGGCGCCCAAATTAACTTCTGTTTTAGTAAGATACTGACTGAACGGATTTAACTCCGGTAGTAGGTGACTCACCGACTACCATAGCTAACGGGAGCGTAACATTTCTCTTCCACAGGGTGGGAATAATATATATAATTACACAAAACTGGAATTCCCCTTCGCCCTATTGTCAGCAATATTCAATCTGCCACTTACAATTTATCAAAATTCCTCTAAGACATTCTTTCAAATGTTATTGGAAAAAATTATTACTATGTGAAAAACTCCTGGGAATTTGTGGAATTTGTCCGCAATATAACAGTTCCACAAAATCATATGATAATCTCTCTGGATATAGTTTCTTCATATACAAATATAGATACAAAATTAGCGATATATATATCATAAGAGAAAAATGGCATGAAATACAAAGTCACACAACACTAACCTTATAAGAGTTTTTGAAAGGAATTGAACTATGTTTAACCTCAACATACTTTGAATATGAAAATAAATACCTACTACTCACAAATATTCGGAATTGCAATGGGATCTCCAATTGCTGCCACAGTAGCAAATCTGGTTATGGAGTATGTTGAAGAAAAGATCATCAAATTATTAACTTTCAAACCAATATTCTTCAAACGATATGTAGAGATTGTTTAACCTGTATTCCTATTGACAAAGTTGATGAAATTCTAGAAAAATTTAATAAATATCATCCTAGATTTAAATTCACAATAAAAAAACAGATAAACTTTCTCGACACAACAATAATACACGACAATACTTGAGAAATTTTCACAAACTGGTTTATTAAACCAAAGGCATCAAATCGTTACAATAACCATTTGTCAAACGCACCCCTTAGTTACAAAAAAAATGTTATTCAAAATTTAACTGACAGAGCTATAAAGCTTGCTCACCCAAAATTGAGGAAAAATAATATAGAAATAATCAAGAATATATTGAAAGAAAATAATTACCCCAGCCACTTTGCAGAAAAAACAATAAAAAAACGAATACATGCGATCTACAATAAAAATGATAATGAAGTAAAGAAAACAACAACATACATACCTTTATCATACATAGACAAAACCATTTACTCAAAATGAAAACCAGAAATACCAAAAAACAAACAAACTCATACAGTATATAGAATACCGTGTAAAGACTGTCAAATTACCTATATAAGTCAAACAAAACAATATTTGCAGAAACGAGTACAAGCCCACAAATACTCAAAAACCAACATAACAGCCTTATCCAAACACGAAAAATAAAATCAACATAAGTTTGACACTAACAACGTTGAAATTTTGACCAAAGAAAGAAATCCAAGAGTAAGAACCTTGAAATGATCCATATTAAAAAAAACCTACAGCATTAACAATCGAAATGATATCAAAAACTTAGGCCAGATTTATAACATCCTTTTTTAACTTTGTTTATAGTAATAATAATTAAAACTGATCTTTACATGCTGCCAACAAAATACAGTCCGGCTCATATACTAGAACTCAATATAAACAATCCCATGTACTTATGAAGAGGGTGAACATGCATGAAAGATAAACAAACCGTTCCCGATAACTTCGACGGAGTCACACTACTACAATAACGTTCGTACGATGCGAACGCAGAATTCAAATACAATAATTTGTGAGTGAATACTCATAAATGTTACAGATATTTTTATATTGAGTTAAATAACGTGTTATATTTCGAACCATATGTTTTTAAACAATTATTTTAGTGCAACGGGGCTTGTGGCTCAGTGGCAACAGCGTTGATCTTGTGTCGACTGTTTCCACCCGGCTCGGGTTCGAATCCCGCAGCTGGTGAAAAATTTTTTCAAGGTCCCAAGAGTGGTTTCGGATCCCACTATAAAAGGTAAGGTCCCCGTGATTTTAACTCGTACAAGTTTTCATTAACTTCTGAGGGTTGTTCAAACAACTAAGAAAGCGGTAAAAAACAATTTTACAAAAATTTTACAAAATACATTTCAATATTAAGTTGAATGTGTCTCAAACTCCATATTTTTAATTTTAGTGTTTTAACCTGAAGGTGACCAATACCATGTCGAAACGTAGTTAAGAGAAATTATATGAATTGAATGAATCAGACCTTCATTCCGAGAAATTGACGAAAATATATATGTGGTCAAGAAACTAAAGAAAATATATATATATATATATATAAATATAAATATATATATATATATATATATATATATTCTGAGTACTTCAGTCATTTGGAAAGTGTTCCGGGAGTTTTGAAAATTGGCGCCGTCATATTGGAAAAATGCCGCCCACAAACAGTTTTTTGACAATATCTCATTTCCAACTCATTTTACGATGGAAATAGTTATGTAATGAATTAAACTAGAGATAATGTCCTACAATTTGTGATTTAACGTGTTTTCTGTAGAATAAATAGTTCTAGCGTACGAATGCCGCAAACCAACACACATCTACACTGAATTATAAGTACGAGTTTTGAATTGATGCAATATTTGATGGAAATTGGAATAGACATTGCGGCCCTCGTACGCTGAAACTATTCATTTTTCAAAAAAAAGGTAAGAACATAAATTGTATGGAATTTTTTCTTGTTTATTTTTAATTACATAACTATTTTCATCGTAAAATTAGTCGGAAATGAGATATTGTCAAAAAACTGTTTTGGGCGCTATTTTTCCAATTTGGCGGCGCGAGCGACAAAGATACGAAGTAGCAAAGTAAAAATTCGGATAGAGCACGTCGAAATCTATAAAATACAAATTTTTAAAACTCCCAGAAAACTTTCGAGGAGCTGTTAACGACAAATGGTTCTTGCAATATTCAAACAATTGAATGCCATATTTTCCTTGGACTTTCCCTGCCTTTTCCATGTATTCTATATTTAATTTGCTGATGCTGGCTTCTTTTGCGAGATTTTCGTACTGTTGTCTTGTACATCTGTTACCGGAAATATACAGTGCTTCTCAAAAGTCCGCTCCCCCCCTCTTATTTTTGGAACGATTATACATAAACAAGTGAAATTTGGAAACCAAATATTAAAGGTTGTAAACTTCCCTACTAGTGATGATAGATGACGAAATCGTCAAAGAGGCCATTATGACCAATAATTTTAAATGGAACCCTACGACAAGCGACACCTCTTTTAAAAGGTATCAAAAAAACCTATTCAATGATACTAATTTTGTTTGTGTTTATGCCAGTTCAAATGGCTCATTAGTAAACATTAAAATTTAAATTCCATTCAGTATGATATCAATTACAGATTTAAGAATCAGTATCTACTTAAAGAAATTGCTCGAAGTGACCTCCATTTACTTCCTGACAGTGAAATATCCTGTTTTTAAACTCTTCTCGTACTTTTGCAAATGTGTCTGCGGAAACAGCCTCACATTCTGCAACAATACGTTGTTTTAAAACGTCAATATTGTCAGGTTCAGTGCCGTCAACCTTCGATTCGAGGTACACCCACAGAAAAAAAATCCAAAGGTGTGAGGTCCGGTGATCGAGCTGGCCATTCCGTTGAACCTCGTCGTCCAATCCATCTACCACGATACTCCTCATCCAAATACCGTCTTACTGCACCGTAATAGTGTGGAGGAGCACCATCCTGTTGGAATGTTATTTCCAAATTGCCGAATTCATCTGGATTATCTTCCAAAATTCTAAGGATTAACGGTTCTATTGCGTTTTGCAACAGCTCCAGATAAACCTCACCAGTTAAATTAGTATTTAAAAAAAGAGGCCCAACGATGTGGTTTCCCAGGATACCTGCCCAAACATTCACCTTCTGGGGAAATTGGTGAGGATTTGCGTCACTCCAATACCTCACATTCTGTGTATTTACATTTCCATTTAGATAGAAAGTACTTTCGTCACTAAAACAGATTGTTTTGACATAGTCTGGCTGTTGGTTAATTTTAATTTCCATATTTTTACTAAATTCTAGTCTTCGGTCTGGGTCGTCGTCTGAGAGTTGATGAACCATTTTTAATTTGTATGGATGAAATTTGTTTTTTTTCAACACCCTGGGTACTGTACTTCGACTGACTTCACACGTAGATGCAACGTGAGTTGTTGAAGAAGTAGGATTAACTATTACTTCTGCCAGTATATCAATTTTTTTCTCATCACAAATTTGTGGTCTGCCAGATCGTTTCGCATCATTAATACTACCCGTTGTTTCAAACTTACGAAGAGGCTCCCTTAAATAAGTCCTCGAAACGGGGCGATCGGGAAACCTCTCTGCTGCATGAATATTTTGTCCAGTTTCACCAAGAATTAGGATCGCTGCTACTTTATCACCTAAAGCATGTACCATTTCGCTTCTTGAAACACTTAAACGTTCGGCTCACAACAGTTTAACAAATTATTAAAATGTATAAAAATATTAAAAGTACCAAAAGCTGCTAAAACAGTTAAACGTTCGATCAACAATACACAAATTATTAAATGTACAAAAACTCGGGCAATTACAAAAACGTCGAATTAGGGAGACTAACAGAAACGTCAGCTTATTTGACAACTATCCAGAGGCGGAGCTTGAATTTGGAATTTTAGTATTAACTGATTTAATTCATCCCAGCTTTGCATTTTTTAAAAACGAGTTGCCAAAACTGCCATAAACACATACAAAATCAGTATAATTGAATAGGTTTTTTCGATACCTTTGAAAAGAGGTGTCGCTTGCCGTAGGGTTCCATTTAAAATTATTGGTCACAATGGCCTTGTGACGTCATCTTTGATGATTTCGTCATCTATCATCACTAGTAGGGAAGTTTACAACCTTTTATATTCAGTTTCCAAATTTCACTTGTTTATGTATAATCGTTCCAAAAATAAGAGGGGGGGGGGACTTTTGAGAAGCACTGTATAGATCATCAGGTATTCCATATAATTCTTAGGCATTCCGGTAACACATCCATGAAACTAAATTCATATTGTATGTTAGAATTTGGTAATTTGACATTTTCTATTCTATAGTCATGGTGCTGACAAAATTTTCATGTTCGCCGTGGCAATCAAACTCCAATAAAACAGCTTCGTTCATTGGATTAATTTTAGCACGAGATACCTACGGAAGAGTATATGCATTCCAAGCGATACCAAGAAAATCGACACTTTGTTCTCATTACAAAACAAAACAACTTTTAATTCAGCAAAGTTGTTGCATATGTGTTGGAATGCGTTCCGAGTACCTAACTATTTTGATCAACATAAGTAGTTAGGTACTTTGAATTTTTACGACTATCCAAACGGGTCAGCCCGAGTTTGAAACAGTCTCTTAAATCGATTTGTTTCTATTACCGTAGCGCGTTCGTGAGTTGACTGGGGCTGCGAAACGTCAGCGAAGAGAAAAAAATATATTAGTCAGGGAATGGCAGACTTCAAATGATTATTGAAGAAGACACTACTATACTATACTGTTTTCGGTCGTAGTGGAGAGTGTTCTGAAGGGGAAGCTGCGATGAAATCACTTTGATTCTGAGTTTACTCTGAGATAAAAATGTTATTTCTGAAGTTAGATACGTTGAGAGTTTTCGCCTTGTAAGAGATTGGAACCATTTCAACAAAGAAAGATCCCAGTGATTTGTAGGTATATAGTATGTTCGGAAAGCTTCGAAATCCAATTAGTATGTAGGTTTGTAATAACATAATATTTCTACTTCTCAGAAAAATAATTAATTCAGAATAAAAATCAACAAAATTTCGAAGGACGATTTAAGTAGATCATATATTTTTTCTCGAACATCATCAAAAGCGAACATTGGGATCTGAAATTGGCTCCCCTTTCGAAGTAAATTTTGATAATGTTTAGTATACTGTTTTTTACAAGGTTAGTTCGATAAATGTATAGAAACCGAGTTTCACGTCCAAGGAAATGACCATGAATGTATTCATGTATCTTGGACTCCTGAAAAAAAGACAGTTGACAACGCAGCGCTCTAAAAAAAATTTTGAAACCACGGCCTTTAGAGATCGAAGAAGGGTAATTTCCACATAATATTTTTTTCTGTATACCTACTCACAATGCCTTCTTTTTGTCACTTTACCTACACACATGCACAGAACATACATTTTTTCAACTTAAAATTTAGCTTTTTTTAAACATTCACAATTCGGTTCATTGACAGATGTCACTGGAATCACCGATTATTTCGTCTTCTAACCGTTTTTAGTGCTAGAAAAATATAAAACTTACATTTTGAAGGCAAGTCTCGCTTTGAGGGAAACCAAAATAATATTGAAATAACGGGACATGCCTTTAATTCATACTACAATGATTGAACAAGTTGAATGTGCAATTTGAAAAGGAAACTGGTCTTCGGAATCCAGACATGAACTGGTTTGCCAGTTTATTGATCTCCGGCCAGTCAATACGTAATGGGGTAATTCACAGCGATGTTTTAGTTGTAGAGCTCGTGCAGCTCTATCAAACGCCCTGTATGAAAATGAAAGATTTATCATTTTTTCAATCTTTCAACATCTGCCATGCCAAAAGTACTCGCCAGATTTGGACCTTCTTTGGAAAATGTGGCCTGCAGTTTGTCACTTTCGAACTGATGGTATTTTGGGTTCTGGGGACCATGATCTGTGAATATATACCTACCAACATTTTTTGTATGGGTGGGTTGTGAAGTGGTGACGTCCGCAATATGAAATCTACCTAATATAACTCTGGTGTTAAACAATGAAGAGAACACGTGGATAATTTTCCGAAGTATGCACTGACATGGAGGATATGGAATGTTGAGTGTTTTTAGCGAACATATCCGAAAATATTCGTATTCGTATTCAAGAGGCGAAACTACATAAGTACCACCAAACGAAACTGGACTGGATGGAGGGAGAGCAACGTATACGTTTACCTTCGTTTCGATTGATTTTGATATGATTATTTCGTAACGCTCATATTCGATTATATTAATTTATTTCATTTATGTTAGTTGATGCACATATTACGTTATTGCGGAATGTTCATGTTTCATTTAATTTATTTTTGTTTTATTTTTTCGATTTTATTTTTGAAGTTATTCACTTCTGACAAATTAATTTCACAATTGTTTTTGGTTTAATAGCCTAATTCTGATGAATTATAGGAAATCGGTTTCTTCAAACACTAATGACGTTTATTTCGAAGTCGAAGTCACGGGAGGATACAATAAATAACATATCTAACAAAAATGCAACCTACAAAATCGGAAATGGCAGGAGGTCGAGACTAATATCAAGTGCCCAGTTTGAGTGTAAAGTAAAATAACGATTTTTTTATTTTGTTTTTCATTGATACATATATGAGTAATGCGATTTGAAAATAAAATGGGTTTTTCAATTAGATATGATAATATAAAGATGTAACAAAATATCACTTGATGTAATGTATTTATTTCTATGACTTAAGAGGTCTTTTAACAATAACCCCCTTCTATTCGCTTTCCATGAACTTCATTAACAATGTTCTTCTGTTTATTTTGAAGTTATGAAAAAAAAAACTATATAAAAGTTGCAAAATAACGAACGTGCCAAACTCGCCGATAGAACTGGTCATATAACGTTCCTGGTTATATATCAGTATACGAAATTCTTAATTTGCCCACGAACGATTTCACATGCGTTTACCTCCACTCGCAGCCTATGATTTTCTACTACCAAAAGTGTATTATGAAACTCAATTACTTCGGTTCCGGAGAGTACCTATCTATTTTTCCCTCCTACACATACTAAAGTCGAGAATATGTCAGATTTTTTTTTCAACATATGAAGGTTCAAATTCAGAAATTGCTGACTTTTGAGGAGAAAAAGTAGTCCTTCTGCTGATTGTATATTTTCCACCATTCCTTGTGTTTTATTCCCAACTAGGTAACCCGACAGACGTGATCCTGTCCAAATTTCTATATTCCCTAATTTTTTCTCCTGAAAACTCTCGTCCGCGTAGAATTTATTTTTTACTGTTTTTTTTTGTGTTGTTCCATCTAGGTTATACCTTTGAGTTTGCCCGCTTCTCTTTATCCCGTTATACCGATTTCAATTTATCCCGTTTTTCCGTTATCACGTTTTCCCGATATCCTGTTTTCAGTTATCCCGTTTTCCCATTATCCCGTTTTCTCGTTTTCCAGTTATCCCGTTATCCCCTAATCCCGTTATCGCGTTATAAAATATTTATTCGCGTTATTCCGTTCGTAATCCTTTCCCGAAAAAAATTAGCCAAATCGGTCCAGCCGTTCTCATGTTAGGAGCTTACCAACACAAACAGACATTCTTACACGCTTCATATTAGCGTCACTTGTATGTTTGTTTGTTTGTAACCGACTCCTTTGGGCTCGATTTTGACCCACTTCCAGACGTCCGAATGTTTTGAAATTTGGCTTGTGTACATAATTCCGGTGACGGTTTCGTGATTATGATCCGATTCGCTTCAAAATTGGTATCTGAGGGTTTTCGTGGTCGGATATTATGATTCTTTTGTAAAAATTTAAAAATTCAAGATGGCGGCTTTAAAATGGCGGCCGAGTTTTGTGATTATGGTCTGATAAAATTGGTATGTGGGGGTTTTTGGGGTCGGAGATTATGATTATTTTGTCAAAATTGAAGAATTCAAGATGGCGGCTCCAAAATGGCTGCGAGTTTTGTGATTATGGTCCGATTCTATCCAATATTGGAGAATAATAGTTAAAAAAATTAATAATAATAATAATAGTTTGAAAAACTGAAAACACGCGTTAATAGAAAACTAAACTGAAAAGTTGAAAAAAAAAATAGTTTAAAAAAACTAAAAAACACGCTTTTATAGAAAACCAGACTAAAAAAATAGAAAATAAGAAACAAATGTATTTTATTTGAAAAAAAAGCGTGGGGTGTATGGTATCAATAATTATATAGTACATTACACACCTAGGGTAGTGAAGTAAGAAATATCTCAGTTCACAGGTAATTTTTGGCCGAGGCTTTTTTTAAATAAAATACACTTTTTTCTAGTTTTCTATTTTTTTAGTCTGGTTTTCTATAAAAGCGTGTTTTTTAGTTTGTTAAACTATTATTTATTTTTATTATATACTATATATTCCTTAAAACTTTTCCAGGACAAATAAATTTTCAATAACTTTTCTGAAAATCATTTCTTTCCTTATATAGATTTAAGTCTTTTTTTATATTTAAAATCAATGTTCTAGTTCCAAAATGCCTCCATGGTGTCAGAAGCGTTTGTCCTAGTTACTGCAAATAAAAGCCATTATAGGAAGCAAAATAAAATGAATTATTCAGTGTATTTGCGTTTTCATTGGAGGAGTAGACTTGCTAATCTATCTGTTTGACATCATGGTGCGTGTGATTATTTTCCCCTGTCGCTCCTATTATGGAATCAAACAGTTTTGGGAAATGAGGATGGAAATATAAAATTCCTCTTTTTATTTGTGTATTTTAAATACCGAGTTACAGGAATATATGGGTCTATGTAATACCTTTTCTGTCTGTTGATGCATTTTGAGGAAATTTGGATTTTAAACTTGACATGGCCGATTTCCAATTTGTTATATTTTTGCAATTCCCATAAAAACTCTATAGTTTTCTGAAATCATTTTTTGAAATCTGTGTTTACTGACAATCTCCTCTTTCACAATTAAAAATACTGATATATTTGGTAAGAGTTGAATTGTGCTGAATAAATGAGGGTTAAACTTAATTAGAATCTTATATGGAAAAAACAATGAAGAAAGTGATTGTGGAAGCTATTGTACCATTTTCGATCGGCGGAAATGCGTTCTTGCATTCACTAATAATAAGATATACCTAGCTGAAACCGTGTAATAGTGTTAAAGTTGTTGTTTTCATTATAACAGTCTGAATATTCCATTTTTATATAATCCAATATCAAACTGAACAATGGGAGTCGCTGATCTTGGGTATAAATGAGTACCGAAAAATCCTAAATAGTAAAAGATTATGAGTGACAATATGAATCGAACATTTTTGTTGGTTTCAATAACTATTATCGTTATGGTAGCTTAATGCCGTCGGATTCTCGACACAACATTTTTACGAACTCCCCTTCGTTTTCTTTCTCTTTCTTTCAACCACTTTGCTCTTCTGCTCGCTGAACTCAAGGATCCATTAGAGGAGTCAAGAGGGCATCTGGCATCGGTTTGTTTTTAGATTTGAAGAGAGACATGCAAAAAGTAGAATCGATTATCATTTTACATATCCATTCCCCATCCCCCTTTTTGGCGCTTGAAAAGTTCGAGAATTAATAACAGAAAATGATGCTATGTTCGGGTACAACTGGAGTTGAAAATAAAGTGGCAGTGAAATATAAAAGTGTATCAATTACACGCGAAATACATTTCATCAAGTCACTTGAGGCAATGGTTTCGGTGCAAATGAATAAATGGGAAATTTCCTTTTCTGTGGAAAATTGAAGGGTCGACGTCACTTCACGATTCTCGAGATTTTCAAAACGGGATAAATCCAAGGCTGTACGAGTGTGCTTAATAAACGTGCTCTTTATCTAGATATGAATTAAAAACCATAGCACAGCCACCTGAAAATTTCTTCCTGACAATTTATGGCATTCTAACCTTCTTCATATAACCAATCGACCAGATATATAACAAACGAAAATATTATTCATTTGAAAAAAAAAATTATTCTTTTTGAGTGTCTGCATATCTACAAACTCAAAATTATTATCTCCTTTCGAAAATTGAGAAATATTGGAAATAGCCGAAGAGCGTGATATATCCCTTAGGGTGCACTCTCGTGTACTCATATTAGTCAGGTGGCTTAGAGCTGCATTTTAAGATTACCGTTACTTGGCGGATAAAAGCACCAAATTTGCTATGAAGGTACCTTGGGGTATACTTACTAATTTTAGCCTAGAAGCCCTCTGAAATTACGAAAAATTTTAGAAAAATTATGTTTTTTGATTTTTTTTATATTTTGCAACCCACAAAGACTGTGTCTGAGTACATTGTACCGTGGGAGCCCCCAACCCAAATATCCGTCAACGTTGTCCAAGTACCGAAACATACATTTCTATATTTCACGGTACTTTTTAGACAACGCGGTAGTACTTCCAGATTTGTATTATTGTGTTGCATTATGTTGACAATCTTGGATTAATTTAATTTATTTTACCTCAATTAACCCTGGATTAATTTACCTCAATTTATTTCATTAATTATCTTCTCTTCTTAGATTTCGTTTCAGTTTATTTATATGACCATTTTTCTTCCAGGATAATTCAACATGGATGTGAACTGGGATCGATGCGTAATTTGCCAGAATGACACTGGTGAAAGCTTGAAATGTCCTTTACTGACTCCAGTGGTGAAAAAACAGATGCTCACACAACATTCCTAAAGAATGTAGAACATTTTCGAAGCATTGATGCTCTCCCAGTTGAACTGTCTTTCGGAATAAATGAAAATGCTAGTAACTTTGCTTCTCATTCCGGGAAAAAAGAGGTAAAGGGATCAGAAGGAAAGTGTCTTGCAACACCAAACTGCCACGAAATTGGATGGACTTTCTGCAATCATGAAGATGGAAAACTGCAATCATGAAGAGGCAGATACAAGAATTGTGGTTCATGTACTACATTCACTACAGCTAGAACTTGTGCGTACTGTAGACACAGATGTGATTGTCATCCTTATTGGAACATTCTATAAACTAATAGTGACTTAACCTTTGGCCGATATATGGGTGGCCTTTGGCATGGGCAAGCATTACAGATTTTTCCACATCAACGCGATCTGTATTAGCCTGGGGAAGTCAAAATCACGAGCACTACCTGTGTTTCACTCATTCTCTGGTTGTGACACAACCTCCGCCTTCAAAGGTAAGAGTAAGAAGTCTATTTGGGAAGCATGGCAAGCATTTCAAGACGTCACTGATACATTTGTGTATTTGACTACTCATCCATTCCAACAACTGAAAGCTGACTCCGAACACTTTGAGAAGCTGGAGCGACTGACTGCTGTTCTGTATAATAAAACCACTCCTTTCAGCAGATAAGAAAGGAGCTCTTCTGTCAGAAGAATCGAGCAATGGACAAACTTCCACTGACTGAGGATGCTGCTCTTCTACAACATATCCGTAGGGCAGTTTATCAAGCCGGTATTTGGACGACTAGCACACAAACACAGCAAGTGATTCCTTCACCGCACGATTTTGCTTGGAATGAGGTGTTAGAGTCATGGGTACCAGTTTGGATGACAATTCCAGAGGTAAAACGGTCATGCCGGGAATTGATTAAATGTTCCTGCAAAGGAGACTGCAGCAACTGCAAATGTGGGGAAAGCCAATCTGGACTGCTCACCACTATGCAAGTGCAAGTGTAATTCACAATGACTTGCATACTAAATTCCATGGAATGAATAGCTATAACTTTTTTTTTGGAACTCTTATTAGCGTTACATTTATGCTTATAAATTACTGTAATTAATGATAGGGATATATTTTACTGTATATTATTTAATATGTAGACTACCCTAAGTTAAGTTTGTACTATACTTAGCTGGCTTAACGTTGTTATTGAAAATTTATATTAAAATAGCTTGTGTTAAACGTGATATTTTGACGTATTTATCGGCCATTTTGGATTTTAGAGCCGTACATAAATTTTTTTAGAAATTCCAGAGGGCTCCTAGGCTAGCATTTATTAGTATACCCTAAGGTACCTTCTTACCAAATTTGATGCTTTTATCCGCCAGGTAACGGTAATTTCGTTAAGCCACCTCACTATATCTATCTGGTTCAGATTTCCAAAATATCATATTATTCTGTGCTATCTACATAGTACAGTCCTGTGCCGCATTCGTCATAAAATATCATATGAGGTCTTATATTTTAGAAGATCTGAAACATAGCCTGTCAATTGGAGAGTTAAATAGATTTATCTCGTCACTGAAAATATATTTTTTTTCTGTTAATACCTGCTGTAATATAGTGTCGGTGATTTTTCTTGGTGTTTATAGGGAATTGTACTATGGTATGGTCTGATTGATTCTGAATAATATTTCAGAGTTTAGCAAATTGCGGAACCATCAGTTTTCGGTGTACACGATAGTCAATGCACACTGTGAATAAACGGTATGTAGCCTATGAATACACCGAATAATAGAAGACGAATGTGTTGAACATTGTCTATAAATGATTAATAGCTGAAAAAGAACTCTTCCAGTTATTAGGGGAAGGTTCATCATACATATAATTTTTAAGCGACCAGGATGACAATGGTTGGAATAGTCGACGCGTATATATTTTTTTATGTATGATCACGTATAACTTTTCGCAGAGCAGTTCGATTCCTTCTTTTGCATTGGATAGGGTGTACTTCGAAGTTGGCTCCATTTGAATTTGAACAAAGAAATTCATCACTAAGGGTAGCAAAATGGAGGATATTAATCGTTCACCCTCTGAATTTTGGTCCGTTAACCGATTCTATCAGGCATAACTTTGTAGTGGGTTTTCCGATTTGGACGATTTTTTTATTATTAGATAGGGTATACCTCATAGTTGATTATATTTCAATTTGGAATGAAATGATCCACCCATATGGGTATAAAAATAGGGGATTATTGATTTTTCACTTGTGAACATTGGCACACATATGTAGTTGATATTGTCAGATCCTCCTACATCCGTCACAATGATTACATTCTATGAAAGGATGGAATTATACACAAAGTGATTAAATCAACTAACCAGAACTTTCAAAAATAATTTATATTATATAACAATAAATAGTTAAAGTAGATAATCATATTATTTAACAGTTAATAGTTAAAGTAAGCTAGGTAAGTAAGTATTTTGGAAGTAATAAAAAATTAGTAGATTTCAGCCACAAAATTAAAAAAAAAAATTTTTAAAAAATTAAACCAACGAAAAAATCAACTGAAAAGCAAAAAATAAAATAAACCTTCTTAGTCTTAATGATAATTGAGCTCCTAAACTAATGTGAGTAACTAATTTTGAGTCGGCGCCAAATAAACTAGCAATTGAATTAGGTGAAGCGTAAAATGATGGCAGCGAGATACACAGCGGCGTTTTGATTACTTCTTCAAAGTAATATAATAATCTTCGATAATTGTTTGTTTGGCGCCAACTCAAAATTAATTACTCACATTAATTTAGGAGCTCAATTATCATTAATACTAAGAAGGTTTATTTTATTTTTTGCTTTTGAGTTGATTTTTTCGTCGGTTTAATTTTTTGTTAAAAAGTTTTAGTTATTATTTATCGCTGGTGCTAATAATATGTTTTATATATTTTAATTTGGAACGGATTCATATATAGAACCTGAAGCATGTATGGGAGCGTTCCATAACAATGTCGAAATAAATTATTTTAACTATGTATTATTTGATGAACCTCGAAAAGTTACCGTACAACTACAGCATCCTTTACAAACAGAGAAAAAACACCAATCAAACTGAGAAAACAGATAAATTCCTATCCTGAAACTAACAATGTAGTTGATGTAGCCAACCAAGTGGTGTCAACTTTTTTTCTGAATGAACGAATGAATATAATATTACTAGAAAAAAGATGGAAAAGCAATACTACCCAATGAAACGCCACAAGTAAAGTGACATGAGAAGCCATCAAATGATGTAACATAGCTAGAAATAATATTTTTTGGTTTATAGTATATTATACAGTGCTAGTCAAAAGTCCCCTCCCCCCCACGTATCTTTTGAACGGGTATACTTATAATAATGAAATTTGGAGGGTGGAAATAAACGGATGTAGGCTTCTCAACTGGTCATAACAGGTGACGCAATAGTCATAAATGACGTCACAAGGCCACTGTGACCAATAATTTTAAATGGGACCCTATGGCAAGTGACAGCTCGTTTGAAAGGTATTGAAAATACCTATTCAGTCATACCAATTTTGTTTGGGTTTCGGCTGATTTTGATTGATAAATTGAAGAAATACGAAAATTATAGTTTTGCATTTAATTAATAAAGATTTAAGAACCAGTTCTTATAATAAGTGTTCAAAATGTGCTCCATCTACTTCCTGGCAGTAATGCATCCTATTGCTAAACTCTTGTCGTACTCGTCCCAGTGTGTCAGCGGAAATTGCCCTACATTCTTCAACAATTCGTTGTTTCAGAATGGCAATACTGTCAGGTGCTGTAGCGTAAACCTTAGATTTCAAGTACCCCCATAGAAAAAATCTAATGGTGTAAGGTCCGGTGACCGAGCTGGCCATTCGATCGAACCTCGTCGTCCAATCCATCTACCACGATATTCTTCATCTAGGTAACGTCTTACTGCACCGTAATAGTGTGCAGGAGCACCATCTTGTTGAAACGTTATTTCCAAGTTGTCGAATTCATCTGGATTATCTTCTAGAATTTCAAGAATTAACGCCTCAATATCATTTTGTAACATCTCCAGATACAATTCACCGGTTAAGTTAGCATTGAGAAAAAGAGGCCCAACTATGTGGTTTCCCAAAATACCTGCCCAAACATTTACTTTTTCTGAAATTGAGTATGTTTTTCACGAAAGATGTGAGGATTTGTGTCACTCCAATACCTCACATTTTGATGTTAACATTTCCATTGAGAAAGAAAGTACTTTCGTCACTAAAACAAATTGTCTGTATGTAGCTGGTTGTTGGTTCATTTTATTGGACATAGTTTCACAGAATTCTAGTCTTCGGTCGGGGTCATCATCTGAAAGTTGGTGCACCATTTTTAATTTGTATGGATGAAATTTGTTTTAGCCAACACCCTATGTACTGTCCTTTGACTGACTTCACAGATAGACGCAACTTGGGCTGTGGAAGAAGTAGGGTTTACTACCATTTCTCCAATTATGTCACTTTTTTTGTCATCACTTATTGTTGGTCGACCAGATCGTTTGGCATCTTGAACACTACCTGATGCTTCAAACTTCCGAAGAAGCTCCCTCAAATAAACCCTCGATATAGGGCGATCGGGGTACCTCTCATTAAACAGTCGTTCCGCTGCATGGAAATTGTTTCTACATTCACCAATTATTAAGATAGCTGCTACTTTGTCGGCTACAGTACGTACCATTTTGCCTATGTAAACACTTAAACGTCTCGTTAAACAATAGCTTAGGTAAATTTTCAAGGTATAAACACTTTTGACAAGTAGAGAATTCAAAAACGTCAACCTTTTTGACAATTAACCAGAGGCGTACTTTAAAATCTTTATTAATTAAATGCGAAACTATAATATTCGTATTTCTTCAATTTATCAATCAAAATCAGCCGAAACCCAAACAAAATTGGTATGACTGAATAGGTATTTTCAATACCTTTCAAACGAGCTGTCACTTGCCATAGGGTCCCATTTAAAATTATTGGTCACAGTGGCCTTGTGACGTCATTTATGACTATTGCGTCACCTGTTATGACCAGTTGAGAAGCCTACATCCGTTTATTTCCACTCTCCAAATTTCATTATTATAAGTATACCCGTTCAAAAGATACGAGGGGGGAGGGGACTCTTGACTAGCACTGTATATTGGAACTCATGGTTGAGAAAACGAATTTGTATTCCTTACAGCAAAATTACAATTTTCCGTTCACATATATTTTCACTCATAATCTTATGTTTACGAACATGAGCAACATTCTTCGTGGAATTATTCCATATTTCACCAGTGGAAAAGAACAAAATGGTGCCAAAGTATTACTCTACTCGCCATTGAGGAAAAAAGAGGTGGAAAAGGAATTTCTAAAACATTTGAAAGTTATAATCGATGATGTCGATAAATAACATGTACCTATATATTTAAGTTAAAAATGAATATCTATAGAAAATATTTAACGCCACTGCTCTTATAACGGCTGTCAAGGAAGGGAGATTTCCACTTATTATTCTCACAGCTAGGTGCAAAATAGATTTTTGTCATAGCAACATGTCGAAATGCTAGCATATGATTGGCTAAAATTAACAAGTTTGAAATTTTCAAAATAAATGATTTTATGGGTATACATGTGCTAATGGGAAATTTGCATTATGCAAACCTCAAATGTTAGGGAGCAAAAAATGCCTATACCAGCTATTTCTGAAACTATGCCTTCGAAGAAGAAAAGGAACTGAATACAAGAGTTCGGTTTTGGAAAGTGCACCCTCTTTACCACACTTTTGGAAAAATATATTTGTCACTTGATTTGAAAAATTGATGAAAAATGGTTGTTTTCAAAGGGAGAATCAATGTGAAAGAGTATGTAAAATGGAATTAATATATTTCTTCATGTTATGTACTACAAGGGGCATGACTTCCTCATTTACCTACGCCCACAACAGAATTCCTCTCAGATCATCAAGAGATCTTTGGTTTGGGCGCTCCAGTTGAAACAACTGTATTTTAATCATCCCTTTTCCAATAACAACTCCCTTCTGTACCTGAGAAACAAACAAATCTATGCAATATGTAACGCCTGCATTGAGAGTTATTGATGACGCAATTATATGACCAAATAGTTCAACAATAAGGCAATATTATTAGGTTGAAGGCTAAACAGATTCTTGCCGAAGATGGAATATAACATTAAATAAAGTTCCTAGATCAGATATAGTGATAAATTATGTATAATAACCATATGGAAGGGGAGGATAGGCTTGAATTTTTGGTAACCTTGTATTGTACCTTTATTCGCTCACGGAAATGTACATTGATGATGATTACCACGTGTGAATGCTTGGCCAGAATATCTACTCTAGCTCTCTATCTAGATTTAATACATTTTCGTGCTTATATAGCTGATTTTTTTATAATGACTGGAAACCCCCATTTGTACGAAGAGACAATGTGTCAGTAATAACAATTTCCCTTCAAATTTTCCATCTACATCTAGTAAAAATCCTGAACTAAGACCAATAAAAGAAGTCCGTACTGATGGCGTGCAAATGAAAAATATTTTGCAAAAGTTTTCAGACAGTGAGAACGGGTCCATTAAATAGTTTGAAAAAGTTTCGACCGCGTTGTACTAGCATCTACAGTATGAAGAATTTACCGGAAAATGATAAACGTCGAAGATGACGCATTTTTTATTTATAAAATAAGTGGACATGCAGAAGGGCACGACACCTTGAGAAATGTAATACAGGCAAAGGGTTTTTGCTTGAGGAGAAAACAAACTATAAAAACAGTTATCATGTTACAGGCACATAAAAGAAGAAATGAGAAGTACGCAGAGAAGAAAAGTACCCCACAATTTATATTCATTTATTTCTACACACAAGACAGAAGTTGAGTTGACAATCCACAAAGAAGAAAGGGATTATCATTGAACATGCAGGAAGTGACATGAAGTTTATTATGATAAAATTTAAATCCGGAACAAAATCGAGCGATTACAACTCAAAATCAACACGATAGTGCGGCCAGTCAAAGAGGTAAATTTTCAAATTCATTTTTTCATTCTGAAATATTATTGTCATCGGAAAACAAAACCTTTCTCTACGATCAAAAATTGTAGTTTTAAAATTTGGGTGTCAATATCTAGATAGATTTATTTCGAAAAATAGTAACTAATAATTATATACAGGGTCGCTGATATGTATGGAAACAGTCGATTATCTCCTAAAGTAAGATAGCTAGCGAAAAATGTTGGGACACAACAGTTTTAGGGTTTTTAAAAATCTATTACATTAAAGAAAAATTAATTCAAAATCATGACGAAACAAAGTTGCTTTTTCTTTGATGGAACACCCTGTATATTCTCAAAATTCTTAATAAAATCGATATAGCACATCATATCCTAAATTTAACCGTTTTCGAAATATCGAATTTTGAAAATAACTGATTACTACTCTCAAACTTATTAAAGAAAAAGTCCGAAATGATGGATATTTATTATGAAAATTACACTTTTTTTAAAAAAAAAAAATTGGTTAAAAAAAAACGAAAAAATGTATTTTTTAATGAATGTCCTGGATATTTTAAATTTTATAAAAACAATAGTTATGTCAGAAAAAAAGAGAGAAAACAAGTTTTAATAAACAACAACTATTTTCTTTGGAATTCTTTTCAATAAGGTGCTCAAAGTGTTTACCATTTACCTCCTGAATTTGCTGAACAAAATTTTGTAATTAATCTAAAATCATGTTGGGAGGAATGATGGAAATTTCATGCCTTATCCTTTCTTGCAACTCCTCGATGTTTTGCGGCCTATTTTTGTAGAATACATTTTTTATGTAATCCCACAAGTGGGGTCATATCGGGAGACCTAGCTGGCCACTCAATTGCCCCCCTGCGTCCAATCTATTTATCAGAAAAAGTTTCATGTAGATATGCCCGTACAACACGTCCAAAATGTGGAGGAGCCCCAGCTTGTTGAAACCATATTTATTCTGTCGGCAAATTGGGATTGTTATTGTTCGGGAATAATCGTCCAAGCTCTGGAATGATATGCTCTTGCAAAAATAATAAATATCGTTCAAATTTCCGTATATAAAATAGGGTCCTATGACGTGTCCACCAATAATGCCACACCAAACATTAACTTTTTATGGTCGTTGAGTGTGAACTTCCTCCATCCAATGTGGATTTTGTTCTGATCAATACCTACAGTTGTGTCGGTTTACGTGCCCATTTTGAACAGAATGTAGATTCTTCAGAAAACAATATGTGGTTGACAAAGTTGACATCTTCGTTTAATTTATCCATAATAACTTCACAGAACTTGATTCTACGATCAAAATCATTTTCACTCAATTCTTGTAATAAATTAATTTTATATGGATGGAATTTTTGCAGTTTGCAAATTATTTTAATGGAATATCGACTCATGTTATGATTTAAAGCCCTCTGTTGTGTCGAATTTATTGGATTTTCCACCACATCTAACATGACATAATTTTCTTCATTTGTAACGCTTACTGGTGTAACGCTTTTTGGTTGATCTTTGACACCTCCAGTTTCATGAAAATGCTGCAATGTTTTTGAAACGGTTGATTTAGAAAGAAGTTCCCGATCGGGATGCAATTCATTAAAAATATCCACTACTTGGTCACAACTTCGTCTTCTATCACCATATCCTATGATCATTTTTGCGCGAAAATTATTCACACTAAATGTATTTTTTTTGACATATCTTGTCAAGATCATCTCTGTTAGACAAAAGAACGATGCGGCGTTGTTATGGAGCTAGAAACTTTCAAAGGTAACTTGATTGACTATAAACTTAATGGACTAAAATATTTTTGTATAATTATAAGAAAGTTATTTTCAAAATTCGATATTTCGAAAATGGTTAAATTTAGGTTATTATGTGCTATATCAATTGTATTTAGAATTTTGAGAATAATTGAAATATGGAATTATATACAGGGTGTTCCATTAAAGAAAAATCACCGTTGTTTCGTCATGACTTTTTGACTGATCCTGTATACTTTATTGTAATAGATTTTAAAAAACCCTGAAACTCTTGTGTCTTAACTGAGATAATCGACCGTTTCCAAAGATATCAGCGATCCTGTATGTAAGTTCAACTTTGAATTCGAGAAATGTCGAAATACGATGACACGTTCAATCGAAAATATTACTGACATACAGATGATAATCTGGCATAACCTATTAAATATTATTCGTTTCTCAAAGACAGCTGTTCTATAATATTCAATTAAAGGAAGAAAAAGCCTGATGAGTAATGTGGGATAACATCTAATTAATACGAACGAAAGAACCTATTAGAAAGCAAACAAAAATTATTAATTCATTCGAAAACATCAATGGTAATTTACAGTGATTTTCTGTTTGTATCTACCTCTTAGAGAAAAACTATCCGAATAATGAATGTTGTGGAGCCCTAGACGCTCCATCAAACAACATCAAGTTTGCCAATATCGGTTTGAAAATGAGAGATTGTGAATACTCTTCAATGTTTTAAAAGACGCCATTTTGACTGACCCATCTTTGAACTCCGAGCCGAGAAATTCATACAATGTATTTTCGTGCAATCACACCCGGAATGAGTATTTCGCGTTCTCAACACAGTCCGCAAAATTCAATTTCGCGGCCGTTACCCATAACAACGGCCACCAAACCAAACGTCACTTCCAAATTTGACATTTTTAAATTACGACAATGACAATGATTATTTCACATTATATTTGTCACACCAGTATTTAAACTCGCTGTAACATTTTACGTATTGACGTTAAGAATTTTCAGGTATTAAAACGGAAAACGCCAAGTGTACAATACTTTTCAGCTCTGGAGGAGTGCAAGATACTAGAATATCTCTATCAGTATCAGACATATTTGCGTTTCGTCAAGAACTGCCAAAATGGTTTGTATATATTCAACCATATCATTTCCATAGCAACGTTGTGACTTTGTTAACTAAATTGAACTGTTGTCGATTTTAAAGCAATAAGATATTTATTTGCAATCATCCAGTTTAATAATTTTGACAGTTGCACGAAAAATAGTGTGTATGCCATGACCGCGAAACTTTTCAGCGACCTCAAGATTATCCTGCCTCGGCCGCAAGCCGATAGATATACAAATATATCGATAAATATACAAGAGTATAAAATAGTATAATAATTAAGTGTAGTTCCTTCAAGTAATATACACTATACACAAGTGTGGCAATATCTGACATTTATTAAACATAATATAAGTAGGCAAGATAGGCTGCATATTCAATTTCATAATTATGACAACAAATTTACTCTTTATACATTTTTCATCTGGAAAATCAAAATTTGTCTCACTTCTGTGATTACATGGACCCGCACTTAAGATGTCTAAAAACCCTGGTGCTTGCACTTATACCTGTAGAAGTTTGGGATCGACTTGGCGATACTTGGCCTACTTGATAATAGAGATTACTAGCGTGTCAGATGGCGCCAATTTCGTTTCAGTTTCAATTCAGTAACAGGGTATATTTATCTCCTCAGCTTTCATTTTGAGGCGAACTGTTCGCGGGTTCTAATTCTAGCTTTGCTATTGGTTGAAAAAAGTCATGTGTCAAACTTCACCAATAGCAAAGCTAGAATTAGAAGCCCCCGAACATTGCACAAAGAAAGCACTGTTGTGTTGTTTTTCGTATTTTGTACCATTTCAATGTGAGGTTAACTGCAGACAGACAGACAGACGAGGAATTGGAAATGAAATTGTCATTAAATTGCAGAAAATATAAAATTCAATGCATACAATATGATGAACTATGAAAATATCATTATTTGTCAATTCGTCATGATTTGTACTTGCTTTTGGTACTGAATACAGGTGAATATTCGAATCTGCGGCTTTATACTGTCCACCCAAAATACAAATATGGCCCATTCTACAAAAAGTATCCTTGAACACTAGACTACCTGAAAATAAACAATTCCTCACGCACTAATGAACTAATGAACGAGTGATTTTTTAAAGAACAAACCCAGGAATAAGCTAAGCAAGATTTTAAATCAAAGAGATGGAAAACGCATAGATACCGACAAAACACTAAAAATAATTTCATATAAGATGCTGTAGATGTCAGAAATTGAGTTCTGACATTGAGCGAGAATATAAACAAACATTTTTGGACGGCGCCATCTACCACAGACCGCCACAGAGAGAAGCTCTGTTGAAGTAACAGGTGGTGTCCCCTCGAAAATCTAAACAATATGGAATCAGTTCATTCACCAGGGTTTTTAGACATCTTACCCGCACTTCTACCTCTTGGTTGCTTGGTGATCTGAACAGCAAGTTACAGGGCAATCGAAGTTTCCTTCAAAAGATAAGGTGAGCTTGGTGGAATCAAGAAAAGCTACTCTTTATGTCACCAGAAATAGGGGAAGATGTCTCCCAGTCCTCTTGATGTTTTTGCACATCCTCGGAAATATGTTCTTCCATAGTTTGGTTTTATCTTTCGAACATGCCGTCCGACCAGTGATCTTGCTAATGTTGATGCCTCTTGGTCTGGAAGGGCATAGGCTTCTGCCCATTCCCTGAAATGATCCATGCCCACAAGGATGTATCTGTTGCAGTCATGTGACACAAGGAAGGACTACATCAATGGCAATACTTTCGAATGGACACCTACGTTGTATTTTCCCATTTCACCCCTGGATCTAGTTTTGGGACCTTCAGTAGCTCCGCACTCTGAACATCTTCTGCACCAGTTTTCTACATTGTTTCGGCATTGAACCCAGTAGAACTTCTGCCTGATCTTATCCAAGGTGTAATTGACAGATGTCATCCTTATTTCCCTCACTAATTTCCTTTAAGACTGACAACCTCACATCAACTGACTTCCATTGAGTAGTCCATTTTCTAGAACCAGAGAACCCCACTGTGCCCACATTGCCTTGAAGATGGGATCTCTAATTCCCATATCCATGTGAGTAGTCCATTTTCTAGAACTAGAGAACCCCACTGTGCCCACATTGCCTTGAAGATGGGATCTCTGTCCGAAATATATCTCCAGGAGGGTCTACCAGTTCCGTTCTCTTTCCAATGTAGGATGACACCGAGTCTGGGGTTCGTGGCTATCAAAATACTCAACGGCTTATTGCTAGTTTATTAACACTGCATTAAAAGAAATAATGATGTTCTCAATATATTTATTTGAGTGTTCAAGAAAAAAAAGTGGAAATTACTTTCATGCTATTATGAGAACAAAACAATTTACTTAACGTTCTCTTCATGACTGAAACCCAGATACGCACTTAATTCCAAGATGATAAATCAAATATATTAAAAAACTGTAAACACATTCGGAGAAAGAGAAGAATATAGGAAGAATAATAGAAGAATAAAAATTCGGTACAGTCAAAAAGCTCGATTTTGATGCCCATTGTCAATGACCCCTAGCAGTATTCATCTTGTTTGCTATTCAATGAAGATTGGAAGAAGTTACTGTAAAATTTCAATATAATTCCAGTTTTGCCCGATTTGTTCTTCTTTTGATAAATATCAGTTTCTGAAGCCTCCTGAGGTAATTTGTCACTGCTTGTAACTTATTTTCGTAATCTCCTATGAATATGAATTTTAATGAACTATTTATCACAGTGTTTCCAAATGAAGGATTTCATCATATTGTGGTAAGCTCTATATGAAGATGCCGTCTCCAAAGTACATCATAAAAATCACGGCATTCAGAAGTCAAAACATTTATGAAAATATTCGAAAACAGGAAACCAAAGATAAAAAGAGTCAAGAGTTGGAAATAAATCAAAGAGCGTGTTTAGAGTTACTGACTGGCAGTGACGAAGATACAAACACTGAATCCCTGTGAGATTATATGATGGGGATAAATTGCATGCAGTATTTCGGAAGGGAAAACACCGCGATTTTTTTCCAAACAAAACTGATACTCTCGATGAAAACATATATGAATTATTATTCACGTTGATAAAGAGCTTTTAAGTAATTAAAATTGATGCTGAAATGGGGTTAGTCATCAAATCATTATTTTTACTGGAGAAGATTTTGAGCATACATTTTCTTTACATCATCAGAAAATCAAACGAGTTACTGGATCACGTGAATCGATTTCGATATTTTCATTTCTGTTACATATTCTTCTTTTATTTATCTTCATGAAATCGAAAAGTAGATGCCAAAAAATCTTCAGAAAATTACTTGTATTAAAGTTTTTTTCATCGAGAAGGTATCATTCCTCACTTCTATTTTTCAACGCTTCATGTTATTTTTACTTATTTCAATACAAAATTCGCGTAGCAAAAATATGGCAATTCCTGATTTCAACGTCTATCAATGTTTTATTGTTTACCTGTATTTGGGTGAAATTCTAGTTACCCTATTTTATTAGTAGTAGTTATAAGTGGAGACACAATTTGGATGCACATTGTGACAGAAAGTCAGACAGACGAACGCGCGATTGATCTTACAGGAGTTGCGCTTTTAGTAGTACACAGCGCCTTACAAATCGATTAATGCCGAACCTTTTGGAGGGTCTCTTGGTGAGTAATCTCAATAATAATAATAATGTTTATTCACCATTTCAGAATTACAATACACAATTTGGGAAAAAAAAGTTCCGTAGAACTTGTCTGTGAGAAGTTTCATTTTGTTTGTTTCTCACAAAGTGTGTGATCTGGCAAGGATTCTTCTGATCGAATCTGTAAAACTAGGTTTAGTTTACGAGTACCCGTCTGGGAATCTCGAATAAAATATTTGATCTTCATAATATTTTTTCTCGAGCGCTACTGAAAATAATTGTGTTATAACTAATAATGTATGTTCCCTGGATTCATGTGGTTCAGGTTCATTTAAGTATTCGATATTCATTCGTATTACTACCAGCTACTGATATGAATGGTGGACTCTACATCTCAACGGTAGATATAAAATGCATAGAACATCTCGCGACGTCTTTGCCAAACCTATTTTGAATTTAAATAAGAGAAACAAATATTTTCATTCACTAAATGCTCGTTTTATCAATTAGAGCGCAGTGGTAGAGATACTGCCAAGTTCTAATAGTACCTACATGTGAATTGAGTGGTTTGGAATTAGATTATTTTTGCAGTTATTTCAAAGATTCTCAAAGTTGTGGTTGGACGAGTTAATATTAGAGTGGTTGATGAATTATTTGTATCTATCTAAGATTGATGAAATATTGAATGTATTTGATGAATTTGTTCTTTCAGATACCGACTATAGAATCTATCTTCAAGGTCGTTAATTTAATTGATTTTTGGTTTGGCCAATAACCTTTCACAGAAAAAAGAAAATATTCTCGAATGAAAATTGAAAAGAAATATTTTCCTGTGAATTAAAAAAACCGCGATAAAAATGAAGTTGTACATTGAACCACATCTGATAGATATTTCGAAAGGACCCTAACTCAAAAGGAAAAATCTGAAAGTGAAAATGTGCATTTTCATTCATGTATTTGATTTTTTATTTCAGTCTTGATTAAGATCTCATGATGAATGAGACAAAGGACAATTTTTTCCAAGAAGGGGCACTTACCAGAATACATTTGTAACATTACATTTTTGGCAACGAAAATCTATTTCACACTTCCATGGTCATGAGGAAGACTGGAAGAATTGGGATACACATTTTCTAGAAGCAATCGCACTTTGCAAATATGGAAAAATGTTAGAAACATTTATTTCGGAATGGCACTTTTAAATCAGTGTTTTTTGACATTTATAACCTGTCATGGGCTTTGAGAGATTGATTTGTTGGAAAATATGAACAGGGTGTTCATAAAATCAGATGTGGTAACATCTGCGACTCAAAGACTTTAGCCACTATCTTCCATCGTTCAAGATAACTTCTTGGGGTATACGAGTTGAAAAGGAAAGCATTCTCAATTAAATATAAATATTTTTTTTTATTGAAAAAATCACGATGAAAATAAAGTTATTTTTTATGAATATCTAACAACTACTTCCCCGGCTGAAGCCATGCTGGGCATTGAACTACATCTGCAGTTTCATTCATTATTCAAGTCTTAATTAAGAACTCATATAGATGAATGAGAAAAAGAAAATGTTTTCCAAGAAGGAGCACTTACCAGAAATCATTTGTAACATTGATGCAAGACTGGCATCGCATTCACTAGGACTTCAATACATGTTTGTCGACGACATGCTTCCACGATCATCAGGAAGGCCGGAAAAATTGGAAACACATTTTCTAGAAGCTATCTCACTTTTAAAAGATGGAAAAATGTTAGAAACATTTCTTTCGGGGTGGCACTTTGAAATTAGGGTTTTTTGACATTTATAACCTATCATGGGGTATGATAGATTTGTTTGAAAATATGAACAAGGTTGATTTGTTGAAAATATAAACAGGATGTTCATAAAATCAGATGTGGAATCATCTGCGACTGAAAGATCAACTTTAGTCACTATCTTCCATCGTCAAGATAACCTCTTGTGGGGTATTCATGTTGAAAAGGGAAACATTCTCAATTGAGTATTGATAGAAAGATTTTTCTGTGAATTGAAAAATCCACGATTAGAATGAAGTTATTTTTTGTGAATGTCTAACAGAAAACAACTTCTTCCCCGGCTAAAGGCACGCTGGACATTGAACTACATCTAATAGATATTCTGAAAAGGCCCTAACTCAAAAGAAAAAATCGTGGATTTTTCAATTCACAGAAAAATATTTCTATCAATATTTAATTGAGAATGTTTCCCTTTTCAACATGAAAAAGGTGTTCAGAAAATCAGATGTGAAATCATCTGCGACTCAAAGATATACTTTAAGTCACTATCTTCCATCGCTCAAGATAACCTCTTAAGGGGATTTCCTGTTGGAAAGGGAAACATTCTCATTTATAGATGCAAAAATACTGATGTCAAATTGCCACTCCGAAAAAGTGAGATGGCTTCTAGAAAATGTGTTTCCCAATTATTCCGGTCTTCCTGATGATCGTGGAAGCGTGAAATATATTTTCGTCGACAAAAATGTACTGAAGACCTAGCGAATGCGATGCCAGTCTCGCCTCAATGTTACAAATTATTTCTGGTGAGTGCTCCTTCTTGGAATTTTTTTTTCATCTATATGAGTTTTTAATCAAGACTGGAATAGAAAATCAAATAACAATACGAATAAGAAAGCATCTTTTTACTTCCAGATTTTTTCTTTCGAGTTGGGGTGCTTTCAAAATATCTATAAGATGTAGTTTATACTATAAAATATTTTCCTCAAATGAATGCTAATGATTAAGGGAACAGACAGTTTTTAAAAAGGTGACGTTTCAAAACGTAAAAAGTGCATTTAAAATTTGGTATTATATAGCGGGTTTAGATAAATACTTGACTTTTCTTTTTTTGTTATATTAGTATAGTATGGTTCCCATTTTTTTGAATTCGTGACCACATTTTGATCTTTAACCGCCAAAAACCCCTAAATAACAATTTCGAATAAATTGAACACAATCACAAAATTCCTCCGCCATATTGAATGGTCGATGAATTAGTGGAAAATAATCAAATTTTTGCAAGATTATATCTATATTAATAACCCAGTTGAAGAGTAGTGAAACTACTTATATAAGCTTGTAAAACAAGGTATTGTCACGATTATAACATTTTTCATATTTGTCCATCGTTCATGTTTTTTTATTACATACAAAATGACACCAATATTCGTCGAAAACATAATGCGATAAACTGAAAATGATATCGAAAATCAACCTGTATCTTGACATACTGAATAGAAGAAACAAAGACATGAAGTGGATATCCGGGTAACATTAACAATAGTTGCAACAATGAAACCTGGAAAATTAATACCAGGGCTCTAGAAAACCACCACACGAACCTTGAGACTTGAAACACAACTGGATATCGTAGCCTGTCATTTCAGGATTGTATATTTCTTCGTGGGGATTTGCCTCAGATCAATAAATAACCATACTTATTGATCTGAGGGATATGCACTCTTGTCTGTTCCTATACCGAAGCAGCTTAAAATCAAACTCGAAGTAAAAACGCATGAACTCGCTCGAACCTAATTGGCAATGTTCTCTATATCATGACTAGTCATTCGATTTCCCTTTAATCGTTGACTAATAGCAAATTCCCTCGACACACATGCCGAAAACAAGACGCCGATAGAAAAAATAAACAAAACGAAAAACTGTATCATTCTAAAAATATTACCACATTTACAAGTCTGTTCTGCAAGATTTTATTGACGCCAGTTATACTGAAATTTAGCACGCGTGTTGAATGGAAACAGCTCTAGACAGAGTAGAAGTTCCCCAATGTGCTGTTTTCGGTACAGTTTTCATCTGTCTTAATTTTTAAGAAGAAAATGTCTTGTTTACATTCCCCATGTGTCATATATATATATATATATATATATATATATATATATATATATATATATATATATATATCTATATATATATAAATGTATATAATGTGCATGATTTTTTTTCTCCTTAAATTTCTTTTTGTTGAGCCACTAATAAAAAAAAATTGTAGATTTTTTTGTTTTCTACCAAAAATAATAAGTGACTGTGATCAATTAGGTCATTTGTCATAGTCGATCTTTTCGTCATTTTGTCATCAATGGGGATAAATTTCCATTCATTGGATGCTCTCACATTATAACTCGACGTGTTACTGATGTAATATTCATTATTACTTGATCATACTAACAGGTCTATTCTGTAACTCATAGCGATGTCGTTAACCAACTATAATCGTTATGTTAACGATATTTGCGTCAAATCGTATTCCGTAAAAATATAAAGTCGTTACGATATCGGTAGTGAACGACAGAATCTAACGTTCGCTAACGGCAATATAATGGGTGCCGTTTGTTAACGACTTGAACTAGTTTTGTGGAAATTGTGGAGAATTATATAGAAGGCAAGTTGTATTGATATTTTTCATATGCAATTTAATGAATTCTGAAGAAAAATAAATTTTCAGGGAACGACAAAGACAAATAAACAAAACTTTGAGGGATCATAGTGATCCTTTTCAGATGCCAGAAGAAAATTTTCGACGATTCTTCAGATTGAGCCGAGAGGCTGCTTTCGATCTATTCCTGGAAATCGAGCCGCATATGGAAGTATCCAGGCGAAATACAAGGATAGCGCCTGTGATTAGATTTATTTCATCACTTAGCCTTATCCCAACCTTCAGTAAGCAAGTGTCTCAAGGAGGTTGTTTCTATAATGAATGAACATCTTGGACATCATTATATTCACTTCCCCAGTACTGTGAGAGAAATTGCAGTTGCAAAAAACAGGTGTCTAATTTCTATGAGTAAAATATTTAACGTTATCATTCAATATATTTATGAAAGTAAACTGCTTTTCCTGATAAGATCAGAAACTTTGTTGATATTTGACTTCTTAACAGGTTTTTTGAAAGATTCAACTTTCCTGGCATTGTTGGATGTATAGATTGCACGCACATTGCAATTGTTCCACCCCCAGCAAACGATCTTGTTTATCCTGGCTTAGCTTTCATCAACAGAAAAAATTATCATAGCATAAATTGTCAAATTGTAAGTGTAGATATATATATATATATATAAACATACATACACTTCAGGTATGTGATGCTGACTTGAAAATACGGCACATCAATCTAGGTATCCAGGATCAGTCCATGATGCCGCCATTTGGATAGTTAGCAACCTGAGAGAATTTTTACTAGAAAATTTTCACAATGCTCGAGATAAACATACTTGGCTTTTGGGCGATTCCGGCTACCCTCTACAACCATTTTTATTAACACCAATTGTAGGAGCTGATCCAAATACACCAGACGGAAGGTATACGGAAAGCCATGTTAGAACAAGAAATGTTGTGGAACGCTGCATAGGTGTTTTAAAGGCATATTTTAGATGTTTGAGAAAAGATAGAGTTCTCCATTATAAACCAGATATAGCTGCCAAAATAATTTATGCATGTGCAATATTACATAACATCCTGAGGGAACGCAATATATCATTGATGATGATTTGGAACACAATATTGAAGATGGTGATTTTTTTTTAATTAAAACATATGTCTTGTTTTTCTACCAAGAAATACTGAATTGAATATTTTGTCATATTTTCTGAGGAACGCTTTTTTAGGTATTGAAGATGGACAGGATGGTGAAGATGGACAGGATGGTGAAGATGGACAGAATGGTGATGATGGGCAGAATGGCGAAAACTTACAAGAGGTTGATTTGCTACGTGAAGCACAAGAAATAAGGAATAATTTAATTTTACAGGTGTTTGCTTGAAATGTGAAATATGTTTGGTGTAATTTGAAAAATAAAAAAAAGGATTTTAACACTTGTGTTTTTCTCGCTTTCAGTTAGGAAAAAAACATTTTTGAAAATTAGAAATATGTACAATATTAAACTCATTTATTTCTATTCTTACAAAAGGATTATCTCCAGAAATTATCACAGAAATTAAAAAACAACTGAATATACAATCATAAATACTTCTCTGAAAATGTTAACATTAATAGAATAATTTCCAACAAAAAAAATATATCTTTGAGAGCCACCATATTTAGACATAAAATAATTCAGTCTTTGTCACACTCTGCACTGAGTTGAGTAATTCATCCGTCAATGACCTCTCTATGTCTACATCTGGGTACTGCAATTGCAATCTAAGATAATTTAATTTGAGTTTTTGTTGTTCAGTTGCTACCAACTCCTTCAAGTTGTGATTTATGTCGCCTAGTATTGGTGTGTAATCTGTGTCAACATGATTTTTCAAGTGGTTCTGAACTGAACTAACAAAAGTACAGCGCTTCTTGACAGGTTTTTTTAAATCCTTTTTGGGAGGCAGTGACCCATGTTCTGAACCTGTCCACTTCTTCGAGACTGCTGGGTTCGTTCTATTACAAGAACCTGGCTGCACATTGTCTGTTTGATCAATTGAAAGTTTATCATTGGATGCCTCAAGGGTAGTGATTACTGGGGATACATTCATAAGTAAACCAAGTTCGGGAACACCAGCAAATCCATCAATTACAACTACCCCTGATAAATCTATGAGTTTCTGCTCCAAATCATTTAGAGGTTTTTCAGGAGGACCTCCTCCTGTTTTCTTCTCTCCCACTTTGATTGCTCTCGCCCTCTTCCTTACAGCAGATTTCCAATCGCTAAAAATCTGAAATCCCAATTATTTTTTGGATTTTCCTGAGCACAATATGGTTAAACACATCTCAAAAACACAAATACTTACCCTTTTCCATGCATTTGTGGATCTTTGAGGACCTCCGGAGCTATTCAGACTTTTAGTTAATTGTTCCCAAGAATCTCTCAAAATATTTTCATCCCTTGGTGAAAATTTATTTGTTCGAAAGGGTTCATTACTTTCCAGGGTTTCTAAATATAGCATATATTGGGTCCTGGTGGTCTTGGAAGAACGTTTTCTCTTATCTTTATTTTCCATGGTTTTTTAATGAAATCCAACCTACCAAGATCTATACTGACTACTGACATTCGATTTGAATACGAAATAACAGTTGTTAAGTTAGCAACATTCAGCACGGAACGAAAAATTATCATTAACCATCTTGAAAACATTCATTGGATCTCTTTACTGAAATTCCCAAGGTCATTTCTAGCGACACCTTTTAAGGAATAAGTATTTTTGACATATCGTTCACACGCATCGTTAAGAGCCGGCTACCGACAGTCGTTTGATAACGGATCGTTCAATAACGGCTTTTTACGGAATAGACCTGTAAGGACGAGTGACCATATCTACAACCATCGTATATAATGGTGAAATATTTTCAACCATCGTATATAATGGTGAAATATTTTTTCATTAACCTTAGCAGAAGTTTAAACATTTTTTGAATGCTCACAATCATGTACCCCACACATAATCAGGAAACAATAATAATATCAAAACTAACGCCGGGAGTACATTTTCTCAAACCGGAAAATTTGTCGAATCTTTTGGTGTTTCCAACTAGGGATCTTTTGGTGTGCTCAACATCCATGAACTCGGCACCGCTATGTTAACATCGTTTCCGAAAGATAGCATATTTCTCGCTATAGCTCAATAATATTACGCAATACTGCAGTTGTATGGACTTTGAACGCGAGTGTTCCCTGACACCCCCCCCCCGCCAGTGTACCCTTGAGTAAAAGTAATATAGCGCCAAGTTTTTTCATATTTTTTTTCCACTCCCCTATCTGTGATTCAAATTTGAGTTTTTATCGTACTGTAAAGTTGGGGGGTTTTAATTTTATGATTATGTTCTAAGCAAAAGTTTAGGCAAAGAAACTAGTTTAGATAGACCTAATAACAACCTGGTCGTGCCCGACACGGCCATTCATTTAATAAAAGAAAAATCTTAATCTAAATATAAATTTTAATATAACAAGAAGTCAAGAATGTTAATTAGATAACAATGAGTTCGTTTCAGATACTAGAGCATGATCCAACATGGGTTGAAACAAAATGGTTTTTTTCCTCAATAATGTCTTATACATATCTCTGAACTGACCGAGAATGATGAAGTTAGTTTCCCTATGAACAAAATGAAGAAGACACTCGACAAATATTGAAAGTAGAAAAATAAAACAATTACGCTGTGTTGTTAAATTCAGTCACAAATATACAAAAAAAAGTTTTAGTGGAAATCAATAATAATTTCTATAATTGACATGGAAAATTGGGACACCTGATATGGAGGCTCAACATATAGGTATATGATAGTGCTCTATGACAGAAAATCAGGAATCAATTGGAAATTCAATAGAACGAATCTACTGGATGGAGATATGTCTGATGTATGAATAGGATTTTCGGATACCTGGAATTTTCAAATGATTATGGAATTCGATACTTGATAACGAACTCATTCGAATTTAGTTTAGGTGATGTTTTGTGTGGTGGACCAGTGAGATGATGCTGGCAGTACCAAGGCAGATTATATTGCTACCGTAGACAGCACCAGGGAATTAATACAATGGACTACCTAAGCTTGCCACAAAAGGGAGGAGCTTACGAATCTCCCCATTGAAAATGCAAATGCATGATGAATGCCGCTAAGGAATTTTTATTTTTCAGTTTATTCGTGATTGTGTTATAAATAAGGGTGGATATACTGATATTTTAATATTTTAAGGCCATACAAAAAAAGGGCCAGTAAAAGTGGCTGAATTAGAACAAAACAATGAAATAACCTCAACTTTCTTAAATAAGCCATAAATATGTTATGACCCTCACCTCTCTATAAAATATGATGGAAAATCCCAAATTTGGCCTCACTATAACAAAAGATTAATATTTCCACCCTTATTTATAACACAATCACGAATAAACTAAAAAATAAAAAATCCTTATGGGCATTTAACACGCATTTGCATTTTCGATGGAAAGGTTCGTAAGCTCCGTCCATCGTGACTGACGTCACGACTTAGGTAGTCCATTAAAATATCTCATACATGATTTTATGTCACAAAAAAAAACAGATGTTTGGACACATATAATTTTTCTAGTGGATTCAAGGTTTCTGTTTCCTGAAGGAAAATATTATTCTCACTAGGGGTAAAAACCTCAAAATTTCAACTAGCAGTGCTAAAATGGCCACCTTTGCAGCTAACATGTAAAACATAAATTCTTATGGAAGTTATCCAATTTTCGGATGTAGAAAATAATAACAGAACAGTGCTAGTTATGAAGATATCAGATTTCAGTCTTCTTCCAATGGACTAAGCAGTACCGACCAGAAATAACTGATATTTGAATCAACCTTGGTAACATATGACAAGCTTGTAATGAACTGAGCACCAAATATGCCTTTTGATTGAAGACATGGACAGGTAGAAGTTGAAAATAATCTTCCAACATAATTATGTATATCAAAATTATGAATTGAACATAAAAAAAATATTTCAATAGTGTGTAACCTTAGGATAAAGATTATCTTCCAATCGCAGACGATGTCACATATGATTGTATGTTCATCCAATTCATATTTTCAAATAAATCAGTAAATAGCCCTAAGTAGCTCATCTGGGTGAAACCAAACTGATACCAACTACTACTGAATCCGCTAAAACTTATCGAGATTTTTTTACAGAAATGTTCGGATTCCATGATAGGTACTCCAAATCGGTGAGGGGATCGGCATATCGGTCGCTAAAATTGAAAATACTTTGCAGTTTCGGTATTATTCAGTTTCAGCTTTTAATGAGTAGGTATTGAACTAACGGAGGTTTGTTGGGCTTTGAATACTTTGAATACTGATGTTTGATCAAATAATTTTCATATTACAGGTGATTATGGATTATGGAGTGAATTTAATGTGAGTTTCTGAATATTTGGATCGCTAAGCTACTTCCTAATTTTTCAAATTTGAAGGTACTTGCATCGACAGTTTCTCTAAATATTTTCATTTGAAATCAGCAGAACTCATTGAATCGAATTAAAATTTAAAAAAATTCACAATTCGAAATATTGAAAAATAAAAGATAACTTTACGTTATATTCGCGATTTAATCATAACAAATTTTGTGGGAAAATATATATATATATATATATATATATATATATATATATATATATATATATATATATATATATATATATATATATATATATATATATATATATATATATATATATATATTTGCAACATGATCATTTAGAGTTAATGTATTCTGGTAACAAAAAAGAAAAACTGAATTCATTTGAATATTTTTTTATTATAAGTTCAAGCAGATGATCGTAAACAGGGGAGAACACAAATCGGTCATCATTCAATTTCCTTTCAATATTATTTTTTATTAAATTGACTACCTATCAACAATCCTAGCCCTTCGCCTTTCAAAATTAACATTCTTAAAATGTGAAAAAATATCTATATAATTCAAAATACGCCCTTTTAAGGGACATACGCTATAAATTAAAGGTCTCTTAACTGGAAAAGGCTGGTATTTTTATAATATTTAAATTCCTCAATATTAGTATTTATTGGTTCAATCGTCAAATAAATGTTAAATCTCAATTCAAGAGAAGAAACATGTTCATTCAATGAAACAGAAAAATCAATAGTTGATGTTAAAAACTCACCGTTATATGAACAAACTTCCCGCTAAAACAATGTTTCAAACCGAACCAAAACACTGGGTAGCGCACGCGCGGCTAATATGCACATTCAGCTGTTTCTCAAAGCGTGTTGCGTGAAAAACTGATGGTTTCCATGAAGCGCAGCATGCCGTGACTTAATTCTGAAGTTCGGGATGTTCTGTGTGGGTGGAGTGGGGAACGCGACTAGAACAGCTGAAAAAATCGAAATAGACACGGGATATTGGTATTCAGGAGGATACCAGATTCTCGAGTTTTTTATTGTGTTAATTATCTTTAAACTTTCAACGGATGACAATAAAAAAATTATTCTAAGGACCAGTAGTTCAATCCGAAATTCTGGATAAGCAATATTTTATTTTATCGGTATATTCAAAACCACAACTGAATTTGTGTCTGTTCCTCACTTGGAAAGTGTTGGAAATGATCATATGTTTTGGATAATCACTGAGCTAGGTATAAATGAAACACTAGATGCAAGTAGTTACATAGAATGTTACTATAATAATAATAATAATTTATTTAATATTGTAACATACCTAACAAAATAACAATATGCTATCAACGAAAGTAGGGCTTCATGTAATTATTTACAAATAAATCTAGAACCACAAAGTTAGAGACTGTTCGTGGTATGAGTTCTGAAATAATTAATTGAACCATATAATGACACAATTACAAGTTTTTAGTTGCCCTTTAGCTCAAATAAATTTCTCACCCTCATTATATATTTTGATAGTAAGAATTTCTTTAGATTATTTCTGACTTTATGGAGGGATATGCTTGTTCGATTATCATTGGGTATAAAATTATATACCCTTGGAGCCAAAAACAATGTAACTATACATTTATATACAGGGTGTCCCTGGACTTTCTCTTTTCCTCTCGGGAATGTATAGATGGAGTCAAAATATCACCAGTACTTTATATAACTTTTGTTCCTAAAAGCCATCGTTACCAAGTTATGGGCCCTCAAAATTACAAAATGAAAAATGTTTTTCTTCGATAACTTTCAAAGTGAATATTTAAAATCATCTAAATTTTGGTGATTGACTAAACAAATGAATTCCTTCGATGAGCTTTCATGCAGGAGTCAGTTGTTTTGCTACAAAGTCAGGAACGGACTACCCCCGATGGTCCACACCCCAAAACTTTGAAATGACAGATAATTTTTCAATAGTTTTCAACAAAATAAGGTTACGTAGACAATTTCCTGAATGAAAGTACTCGTGTGGAAAGTCGATCGGAGCAACGATTCTTAATAAAAATGCAGTTTTACTCGACGACATCAAACCCGATCGTCCACCATTATTTGAAATGAAAAATTTTCACAGTAGAAATACTAATGCTAACGTTAATTCAACAACATTCATAACAGGGATAGTACAAAATATGCTAAAATAAAGTCGTAAACAAAAAGTACAGTACCTAGTTGAAAGTTTCATTCACAATGTGGACATTTTTTCAAATGAAATATCAAGTTATGTAGATTCGTGGTGTTTTTGAACTAACAAGCTACTCCACTATGAAATATCGAATTCAGTCCATATTTTGTATGTACACGTGGAATAAGCACGTTTCGTGTTGTGTTATCTGAATCTCATGAAACTCAACATTTGGATGTTGCAAATTCGTATTCACAGCTTGAATGTTGAGGAGTTTTACAGATAAGTATAATTTCATAGGAAAAAAGCTTTAACCCGAAGATAAATTTAGCTGAAAAAACGCACATCGGAAGACATAACTAATGAAAAGCAAATGAATAAACTACAAAAACGGCTGCACATGAATAGGTGAAAAATATCCGGTGAATAAATTTATTTTCCATTTCTTCCACAGATGTTGACAAAAACACCTTGTAGAAAAAATAAAATTAGTGTGAATAAAAAATGACAACTGGAATGCGATTTTGTTTTGTTGAGTGGTGCGTTGTGATTGTATTTTCAATATTCTAATAGGACAGTTTGAAGTGTTTTGATATGGCCGAACATTTAACATTCAACGAATATGCAGATATGCATGCATTGTATGGACGAGCATTTGGTATTGCTGCAGAAGCCCGTCGTCTGTATGCCGAGCAATCGAATGTTACCGGCAAGAGAAACGTTCGAGCGTGTCGATCGCAGCTTGAGAGAGACAGGTGTGTCTAATGGATAATTAATTGGAGCCTGTTGTTTTATTTCTATATTATTGTAGGTTCAGTTTTGCCAAAACGAGGTGGTGAGGGCGCTCCTAGGGCTGTGCGTACCGTTGTATTGGACGAAAATATTTTGGAAGCTGTAGCTGATGATCCTTCAATGAGCATCAAAAACCTATCAGAAAAGTTCCATACATCCAAGTCCACTATTCATAAAATAATTAGGGAACAACCCATATCATATCCAGAAGGTACATGCCATGACACCTGAAGATTTTCCAGCACGACTCGAATATGCCAATTGGTTCCTGGATAAGCAAAGAGAGGATATGACTTTTATTACTCGAGTTTTATTCACTGATGAAGCAGGTTTCAGTAGAGATGGAGTAATCAACTCTCATAATATCCACATATGGGCCGAAGAAAATCCCCATGGGATATTGCAAACCAAACACCAACGGAAATTCAACGTGAATGTTTGGGCTGGTATCGTAGGAAACCATCTTATAGGACCATTCGTTCTAAATGACCGATTGAATGGAGAACGTTATTTGGAGTTCATTCAGAATGATTTGAATGTACTTTTGGAACATGTTCCATTGCAAACCAGAAGAGATATGTGGTGTATGCATGATGACGCTCCTCCTCATTTTAGTTTGATTGTGCGGGACCATCTGAACCAGATTTTCCCCAATGGATGGATTGGTAGAGGTGGGCCATATTCATGGCCACCGTGGTCTCCGGATTTAAATCCATTGGATTTCTTTCTGTGGGGGCATCTGAAAAGCCTCGTTCACGCTACACCTATTCACACCAGAGATGCCTTGTTGAATAGAATTACATTACATTGTGAAGCCATACGAAACGACCCTGGCATGCTATTTCAAGTGCAGAGAGGGTGTTTGCGCCGACTAAGAAAATGTATTGAGAGAGACGGGGGTCATATCGAGCAGTTTTTGTAGCGGATTTTGTATTTCTGTTTGCTCTTGAGGCTTGCGATTGATTATTTACACCATGAGTTTTGTAAGGTAAACGTGTTTGCATGATAAAAAATCGTTATTTTCATTACAAATTAATCTTTTCGAATAATGGTAGACATCTCAGGTTGAATGTCGTCGAACAAAAATGCATTTTTATCAAAAATCGTTGCTCTGATCGATTTTCCACACGAGTATTTTTATTCAGGAAATTGTCCAGGTAATCTTGGTTTGTTAAAACATATTGACAAATCCCAGTCATTTCAAAGTTTGGGGGTGTGGACCATCGGGGGTAGTCCGTTCCTGACTTTGTAGCAAAACAACTGACTCCTGCATGAAAGCTCATCGAAGGAATTCATTTGTTTAGTCAATCACCAAGATTTAGATGATTTTAAATATTCACTTTGAGAGTTATCAAAGAAAAACATTTTTCATTTTGTAACTTTGAGGGCCCGTAACTTGGTAACGAAGGCTTTCAAGAACAAAAGTTATATGAAGTACTGGTGATATTTTGACCCCATCTATACATTCCCGAGAGGAAAGGAGGTAGTCCAGAGACACCCTGTATAGATCCAGATATTTCCAGGCCATTCCAGGTCTATGCCATTTTGATTTCAATGGAAGATAGACTAAAGTTTATCTTTGAGTCGCAGATGATTAAAAATCTGATTTTATGAACACCCTTTTCATATTTTCAAACAAATCAATCTATCCATTGGATTGCCTCTAAAATTCGGCAAAAGAGGCGCTCTCCTGTTTTTTCCAGGATTTTTTGACATATTGACTTCATGATATGCTTCCTTTTTTTCAGAATTTTTCCATTAATAATTGAATCAAAAATGTAATTTTTCGAATGCTTAAAAAAAAATTTTGGACCCAATTTGCCACCATGAAAAAACAATAGGACGTTTTTTACCCGAAATATTTCGGGCCATCAAAAATCCATAAGAATACCAAATTCAGGGAGCAACGAGAATCGGCCCACGCCAATATCTCCGAAGTTTACAATCCGATTGTTTTGAAATTTGGAAAATACATATGAAACATGATTTCCATTGCAATGCTCTATACATCAAAGGATATACTTTAATTGAAATGTGATTTTTTCAATGAAACATCCTACATATGCTGCTGTTGAATATTCATTTTTATCACGTTTATATGAACTCGCTTTCATGTCGGTTTGTCCAGTAAAAATCTTGCAATAGATTTTGAACTAACTTCCCGTTGAGCTAGAGTCTGTCTGTTTGTTCGTTTTCTTACGGAGCACAAACAGTGAGGTTAGGATCACACAAACTCTCCATAGCAGAATGATCGATGAGTGAATATGCACTAAATTTAACTGCCTTCCAAATATTCACCCAATATAACAACAACATTATAGTTAAAATAAACCGTTTGTCTGAAATAATAATATTAAGAAGCAATCGATTTTAAACGATTTTCCCGATGAGCTAGAGACTTGAAACTTTCAAATAGCTCAGAACTGGATGACAATGCAATATTAACTCGCTTTCTTGTCTGTCTGTTTGTTGTTTATTTGTTGTCTATAATAATAATAATAGTAAGGAGCAATCGATTTTAAACCAACTTCCCGATGAACTAGAGACTTGAAATTTCAGACATAGCTCAGAACTGGATGACAATGAATATTAATTGTTTTGCTTCTTTTTCTAATAATAATAATGATAATATTAAGGAGCAATTATTTTAAACTAACTTCCCGGTCAGCTAGATACTTGAAACTTTAAACATGTCTGTCTGTTGTTTGTTTGTTGTCAGTAATAATAATAATAGTACGGAGCAATCGATTTTAAAATATCTTCCGATGAACTTGAGACTTGAAATTTCAGACATAGCTCAGAGCTGGATGACAATGCAATATTAACTCGCTTTCTTGTCTGTCTTTGTTCGTTTGTTTGTAATGATGATAATATCGAGGAGTAATCGATTTTAAACTAACTTCCCGATGAACTAGATACTTGAAACCTCAAACATAGCTCAGAACTGAATAACAATGCAATACTAATTCGATTTCTTGTCTGTCTGTTTGTTTGTCTGTGTTAATAATAATCATACTAGTAGTAAGGAGCAATCGATTTTGAACTAACTGAAATAAACCTGAACTTTTGCCATAATCATAATCTCATCAAGATCGATTGCAAAATTTCACACACACACAAGACTAATATTCAGATGAAAACATAATACACCACGTTTATTAAATGGACTTAAAACTATAAAATAATTTCTCCTAGCGCCATACAGATTAGTAACCCCATGCAGATTGTCTTAAATTTGTGATTGTGAATTTTTAATAGCTATGAGAATAGTTAGATTTGAAATGAAAAACGTGGGGCAGTAACAGTATATTTTTTTAAGTAAAACTTCTTTAGGCGCACTACGGGGCAACTGAATGCTTTGGATGACGTGAGCGTAACGAAAGTGAACAAGCGTAAAATGAGTCAGTGTGTATTATTTACATGGATAGCGTGCAGCTGGCCAAAAATATTATGACCTTACATTTTATTATAAAGTGTTATTATCGATATTTAATTTGTTAGTGAATATTTTCCAGAAGTGGAAGTGATATAAACGGATTTGAAGAAAACTATATCCATATATCTAATGATGTTTTGCCGCCCAAGAAACGTAGGTAAGTTTTTATACATTTGATCAACATTCGAATTTTTCTTATGAAGTCAGTATGGAATATCTAGAATTGTAACGAATTTTTCGTTACTTCTTCATACATAATCAATTTCTCATAACTATTCCGGTTATCTTACGGTGGAAGGGTCAGTAGTCACGGTCGATCGTGAACTATGGGACAGCGCCATCATTATCGTCTTTGAACTCGTGATCATGAGTTCGTATTCTGTCAAGTTGAACGAGTTTTGTTTTCGTGGCAATGTTGTCGAGCAGTTGTTCCTTTTTTTATAAATGTTTTTCAATAGAAAAAAACCAAAAATGAAAAACAGGTGAACTGTGATTTCGTCGAACCGAAAGGATAATCGTTCTCTTTCTTGATTGGAACGTCGAGATAGGCAGATGGACTGAGTGAATTGATTCTGGTATGTACGATCTATAAGTTAAATAAGTTTCACTGCTGGAGTTTAGTTGAGTAATATTATTCTCTTTATCTTTCAATTAATGTTGTAGCTGATTAGCATTTTCTTCTTTTCCTTATGCTTGTAATATTAGAATTCTTGGATATACCGCATGGTAATTTTTGAAGGTTAAATATAGATATTTCGGCCATTTTGACAAATCATTCATAGTACATATTGTGGCTAACGTAACATCTGTTCCGAATATTGGGAACTGATTTTTTTCATTGGAAATCAGTTCTACGCTTTTGCATTTTTTAGGTACCAAGTAATTGGTAATTTCGAATGGACTAGAGCTTACTTACCTCACACGACCAGTGGATTGTTCCAAGGATTCCGATTGAAGTGAAGGGCGTATTCGATTGTTCTGGGACAGTTTGGAGTGACTAATAGGACGGCTCTCTGGTAAGCAATTTTCTTTATTTCATAACTATATGTTTATGAGAGTAATTTTCTTTTCTCTTGAGAAAGAATTGCTTATGGAGAGAGTTGTACCTCTGGCCTAACGGTCTCAGAACACTCGATTCGATTCAATATATGCCTCAAGCGTAAAGTTGATTTCCGTTTAATAAATTTCTTATATCTATTACTCCATTCAATTCCCAGTGTAGCTTATTTGATTTTTGATCGTTGCAGAGTCAATTCACTTCAGTTACTACCTTGTCGCCAAGAGCAGGGAGATTCACAATAATTTTTGAGAACTACCTGTTTATCGATTTGAAAAGGGAATTGCCGCCCTATTTCAAAATTATCTTTATCTAAGAGAGTTGTGCCCACTGAAAGACGTGAGGTCTCCCTCTTCAGTTATCTTTAAAAATTCTTCAATTGAAAGAATTATTTAACATTATCTTTTTCTAAGAGAGTTGTACCCACTGAAAGACGTGTGGTCTCCCTCTTCGGTTTATCTTTGGAAATTCTTCAATAAAAAGAATTCTTTCACTTTATCTTTATCTAAGAGAGTCGTGCTCACTGAAAGACGTGTCTCTCTCTTCTTATCTTGGCTGAAGAGTATACTTTTACTCTGACTATTATCTTGGTTCAGAAACCCTATATTTTTTGTAGCTTACTAGAGTATTTTGGTTATAACGCTATATTTTCCTTTGGCACTTGCTTTAAAATAGTATATTTTTGCACTGGCAACATTTAAATATTTTGCTTTGAAATAGTAGATTTTCTCTCTGGCGATTTTATAGTGTTCTGCTTTAAAATACTATATTTTTTCTCTGGTAAAATTTCAAGGAAATTTTTATATTTCTTTTGGAATACCTTTCCTCATTAATTTTTTTTTACCCTTGTGGTACATAGAATCACCTTATCAAAACTTACTTGTTTCAAAACTTAACTGAATTTGAACATAACGTTTTGGGTGAGGTTTGTTTTGTTTGGTTTTAAATTTTGTTCATTTTTTTTTTTTTAATTATTAAAATTAACTTGTAAATTTAACTCCAGAATAGCAGATTGGATTGCTATTTATTATCTTTGTTCTTTCACTGTAACTTTCCAGTCCTTTATATAGACTGCGATTTTTATTGTATGCTATCATTTGCATCTATCTTTTGACTCTCGATTAAAATTTGAAACATAAAACTTGAGGTTCAAAGGATATCCTTCGTTCTCCCCTTTTTGTAAATATTTTGATTCCTATCATCTTCTTCGCATGATATATACCACGGAGGGAACCCATCTACGGAGACAGAAGGACTAGTAGCCTGGGAGGTCTTACAGCACATCCATATCAGCACTGGTCCGTGAAGATCAACTAAATTCACGCCGATAAGGGGGTCTAAAACCAACTATAGAACCACCCACGACCATCTTCATCGTAACCGCTGAAACCAAGTTCCTCCTAGAACCGCTGAGACCAGCTTCAAGAAACTAGCCTTCATCTCTCTCACTCAAGATCTCCGAAGGTATATTCGTGGCACCAACAACTGGAGGAATCATAGTTGTAAATGTTCGGGTTTTGATCAGAGTCGAAAATACTGGTTTTTTATGTAATTTTTCAATTCTTTTTAAGAGAAGTTCAATACTCTTCTAATATTTGTTTCAATACTCTTCTAGTATTTGTTAACATTTGTTTATATATCTTGTCCAATCATTTTAATTCCATCTGGAATAAATTTGTTAAGTTGATTTATTGCATATTTATTTGCCTTCCCATACAAGCTAGGTAACATTTATTTAATTTTATTTATCTTTGACTTTTGTCTTTAGCAAGTCTGGCGCCCAACTCTTGAACTAGTCAAGTTAATTAATGTATAATTTTTTTAGTGGCCAAATTTTATTAACTAGGAAAAGTCATTAATTGAACCTTACTCACGGCCTAACCGTATCCATCTGAGCAGCCTATCGGCAAAGTGATTTCACCTTCTTAAATTTGGGGAAAAGGGGGACTATCCTTTGGGTTAGGATATAATGTATTCGACTGTTCTGGGACAGTTTGGGTGACTAATAGGCGGTCTTGGTGAGTTCACCTTCTTAAATTTGAAACTATATGATAAGTGATTTCACCTTCTTAAATTTGAATCATATAATTTAAAATCTGGGGTTCAGAAGTAAGGGGTGTTGCACAATCTCACATCTTTTCAAGTAATTTCTCCCAATTGATGAAATAGGGTTGGATGAAGTAAATAGCTCTTCATAAACACGAGAGATATAGTTTATATTATAGACCAATCAATAGAGATTTTCTCGTGACAAAAATGCTACTAGAAAACCGACTGTGTGATCATACGAAAGACGGTCATAGTTATATCCTGTTATGTTTCCTACTCCCATCTGTCATGGCTTAATTTTTTATAAACATTAAAAAGTTTTTTTTTAATTTTTTGTCGTTTTTGACTTGTTACTTGAAAACTAATAAAGCAATCTCGATACTCCCGATGGACAAAATGTAGCGAATTAAATAGCAAGGAAACCGGCGAGACCTAGCACAACTTGATCGGATTATTAGTAATGGAGAAACATCGAAAAAAATTTTTTTTTTAAATTTATTTCACCACCATTTTTCAAGTTTTGCAGCAGGCTCTCCACGACATAGTAGTGATTGATATGTACTTCATGTGTGAAAAACTCAGGCATAATTGCAATTTGATTTTTTCAATGCACTTTATTGCAGCAGACCTGGAGGCGACAAAGATAGTCCGATTTCAATTTTTCTAAAATATTTTGAGAGTTGAAGTATAGTACAACAAAATAACCATTCTCATTTTACGTTAAAATGCTGCGAAATAGGTGAGAAATACTTGTGAACATGAAACCCGGCGAGCGCATGAAAGCGGCCCAGGAGTGGGGGTAGAGCAGCAGATTCATAACGGGCGCAACGCGCTTGTATTACTATTCGAACGCTTCCCCGCGTCTGCTGCTCTACCCCCACTACTCAGCCCCTTTCACGCACTCGCCCATTTTCGGTCATGTTTGCAAGTATGTTTCAAAATGAGAATATACGTTTTGTAGTATAGTTTTCCCAATATCAATTGCAGAAGCATAGAAAAGTCTTGCGGCGAAATCCTGTGAGCAGCAGTGGCGAAGATAACTAATTTTATTTAGATATTTTAATATGCTAAAACGTATTTCGATCGGCACACACCAAGACCACAGACGCTACTGGTTTTTAATCTTTCAGAGCTATTGAAACACAAATATAGCGCGTGATTTATGACCTCCCATCGTATGGACACACCTGCAAGCATTGATGTCCGACTTGATTGGCCCAGACGAATCGGTTGTAGAACAGACAGCAGTCACTCAAGTCCACGTTGACCAGCGGGCTCTTTGTGCCGACGGAGACTGTATACAAGTAGTACATATTATTTTTCGTTCCGTTTCTTCGCATATACGCTCGTGTTAGCGAAGTGAGTTTTTATTTGCTTCCTATAGAAACAGCTTCTGCAATTGATATTGGATGAACTATACTATACTTCATCTCTTGAAAAATTGGAATCGGGCCACCTATGACGCATCCAGGTCTGCTGCAATAAAGTACAGTTGTGTGCATAAAAAAGTCGTAAAAGGTTTGTATGGTGAAAACCTGCCTATGATGTTCCAGATTCCATAAAAAAGTAGTACATGTACACATTTGACAAAAATAGTTTCAATTTTGATACTACTTGTCAAAGACTTGTCGAAGTCGATAAGAAGTTTAATTAAGATTGACAAGCCTGACTCACAATAGCCTATAACTGCTGTACGACTTTTTTATGCACACAACTGTACATTAAAAAAATCAGATTGCAATAATGCCAATACTAAGGATCCGACAGCGCCTGAGTTTTTCACACATAAAGTACATAGTGATCACTACTATGTCGTGGAAAGTTTGCACTACAACTTGACAAGTGGCGGAGTTATGTTTTTTTTGAAAAAGCTGATTTTTTCCGGTTTTTTCGGTTTTTATACGTTACTAATAATCCGATCGAGTTGTGCTGGGACTCATTTTCTTTGCATTTAGAGATTGCTCTATTAATTTCCAAGTAACAAGTCAAAAACAATAAAAAATAAAAAAAATGCTTTTATGGGTTTATAACAAATCAAGCAATGACAGTTGGGAGAAGAAACAGGATATAACTATAATGGCACAGTCGGTTTCCTGGTAGTATTTTTGTCTCATAATCCTTAGGGCAGAAAATCTCTATGGATTGGCCTGTTAATGAACGTTTCAAAATGGTTATAAAAATACCTTCAAAATAAGTATAACAAAAAATATGACATTGCTGTTGTTCGGTGTGTAAACATTGAGACTGATCCATCTGATGTTATTTAAACAAAATAAAGTAGAACTGATTTTTGTAAAGTATTTGGCATCGAGTCAAAAAGAAAAAAACACATTTTCCAACAATATCATTGGAATTTGATAACTTCTTTTCAACCACACTGTTACGTGGTTGAAATTGGGAATCAAAGACAGAGAATGAGTCTGTAAATAGGAACTACTGGTGAGAGCAGTTAGATCCACCTAAGAGAAGTTCAACACCAATATTGTCTAGTCAAAAGTTGATTTATCATAAGGATTGTATTCGGTAAATTACCCATTCATGGAGATTGGCTGAATTACAAAGTGAAAGCAATATTCATAGACATTGAAAATTTTGAAGTGTATTTCATTTTATTGAAATAATGTCTTATTGAACATTACTCATATAAATAGTGCCCAAATCGGACAATAGTAGTGTTAACACTTATTCATCTTATTCTTTAGTTACCATAGTCATTCACGTTCGCCACATTTCATATAATTCAATTTTAATATATTTCTTAATACCACATCAAATTATTATTACATACTTATCGGAGACTAATTTGATATTATTGATAATATTAAATAACATTAATATTGCGAATTAGTCCAACATACATGATCAACCTTTGATTATCGTTTTTCTTTACATTTTTCCGAAAAAACTGTATCAAACATCATAAAATGTAATCAGCAATGATTTCACTGTACTATTGAAGGTTCAGATCTTTTGATTAGCAATTACCATGAGTAACCGATGATTCTTGCTGGAAATTTCAATGTTAATTTCTCCACTTCAATCAACAACGAGATATGGTACGACAATTGATGCAGTTTTCTCAAGAAATGTTTGTGTTTCTCATTTGAATTATTATAAACCTTTAATTTCATATTCAAATTTGAATCATAATTGAAGTAATTTATTTGTAATGCTCGATGTAAAAAGTGTATGACTTTCTGTTGCACACAGTGAATTATATTATCAATATATACTATTAAATTCCAACATGACTAATTTATTTTTAGTTTATTCCTAATATCTGCCACGTCAAAGAAGTTTTACTTCAACCTTGGTTATGTGTTACCCATTCAAAATTGGTATGTGTGGGTTTTCAGGATCGGAGATTATGCATTTTCTGTCAAAATTCATGAATTCAAGATAGCAGCCCCAAAATGGCGGACGAGTTTTGTGATTATGGTCCGATTCGATTCAAATTTGGTATACGGCGGTTTTCGTGGTCGGAGATTTTGAATTCATTTACAAAATTCATGAATTCAAGATGCCGGCCCCAAGATGGAGGACGAGTTTTCTGATTATGATCATATTCCATTCAACATTGGTATGTGGGGGTTTTCGGGGTCGGAGATTATGAAACTTTTGTCAAAATTTATAAATTCTAAATGGCGGCCCCAAGATGGAGGACGAGTTTTCTGATTATCGTCATATTGTATTCAAAATTGGTATGTGGGAGTTTTCAGGTTCGGAGAATATGAATTTTGTGTCAAAATCAATTAATTCAAGGTGGCGAAAGAGTTTTGTGATCATGGTCAGATTCTATTCATAATTGGTGTGTGGGAATTTTCGGGGTCGGAGATCATGATTTCTTTCAGCTCAAAACCTACAAGGAAGATACCTTGTAGTAACGATGCTCTATTAGAAATGAATAGATTAAGGCGAACTAACTGAAAAGCAAAAAATAAAATAACTAATAAAAACCCTTTTTAAAGACAAGCTTTTATTCAAACCGAGTACTAAAACGTATAAAATAAGTTTAAGTCATCGCTGACAATGATTTCATTATTTGTTGTTGAATTATTTGGTTTCAAAAGCTTGTCGCGCGAATTGTAATGAAATAAATATCTCGACAAGTTGTTACTTACCAACCAATTTTTCAATGAAATTAATTGGTACCTTCTTTTGTGAACACTTCGCGTGACAAAGTTTTTGGAATTAATTCAACAAAAAATAATTAAATCATTGTCAGTGATGACTTAAACTTATTTTATACGTTTTAGTACTCGGTTTGAATAGAAGATTGTCTTTAAAAAGGTTGTTTATTAGTTATTTTTTTCTGTTTATCACAAAAATATTATCAATATAAATCAATATCAATATTTTCTGGACCAATGAAGTTTGATCTATATGCTATCTCATGAAAACCTTTTTTTAATGGAATCTCTACTGAAATATTCAAAAAATAGTTATTGATCATTGTAGACCTGACATTTATTTTTCGTTATGTGTATTTGAATTGAAAACATAGCAGGCGTGGAAACAAGTACCTATCGAACGTCGCCGTCGCGTCGTGTCAATCGGAAAACTAAACTTCGTTTGACGTTTCATAAACAGTAGGTACAAGCGTTTCACTGTTTTTTCTCATAAATGAAAAATAATAGATATGAATGAACAAATTGACATGGTGTTGTTGTACAGGAAATATCGAGAAATGCATTCAACGTGTGTACCCTTTATGGTGTGCTTTTTCCTGAGAGAAGTTATTCAGACAAGACATGCTTATCCTTTTCAATGCGGATAGCGTTTTATACAATTTTGTCTCCAATACGGCTGGCTGTTTAGAGCTGGGGCTGTTCAACACGGTTCCCGCTTCCCGCAGTTAGGTGAAGGCATAATCTCGCGTACTTATAAGGTTCCCGCAGTGAAACGAATTTATGCAGAGCGACTATAATCCTGACTGGTTGCTATTTTCGCCCTGAATAAGTGGAATATTACTAACTAATACCCAATTTGGAAATAAAGAAACAGTAAATTCAACGAAATTTTTAGGGGTCGGAATTACCTTTTGACTTGTCAATAAGTGAAGGTGACGATCAATACAAATTTCTTAGAATTAACTTTCTCAATGTTCAAGTGAAATATACACTCAAGAATATATAAAATATATATTTCAATTTGATAACAAATATAAGTATGATAAAAACAAGCAAAATTCATTACAATAAAATACTTGGAGTTCACTCTTTCCGAAGGAAATATACACTCAAGAATATATAAAAAAAATTATTAGATTCACTTAGCTCAAATTCATTCTCACTGTCACTTTTCATGAAAAGTTCATAAAGTTTCTGTTCGTGTAAATATTTATTTTCGCGAGCCATGTTTGTCGATGTTAGGTTAGTGAAAATTATGTAACCTACATTTCATTCTTCACTAGTTCAACTGGGCACTTATATAAAAATATGCAATGACAAAAATAATAAGTTCAAGATACACTAACTTATTTCCCAAAAAACCAAAATATTTGCAGACTCAAGTCACATCGAAACGTCACTGTTGCAGCAAGCCGATCTAATAAAAGAATACATAAATCCGGGAAACAATTCCTCGGAGTTCGTTCCTGATGAACAAAATGCTGATTTATACGGCTCCCGCAGTGAAGTATCACAGTTTTGAAACATTTTTAAAACGTCTCGGCCAGAAACAAACTACAATCTATAGGCCTATTAGGATACACAAGGCTCACCCATGAATTCCTGTTATCTGGACAAAATAAACCAGTATGTGACATTTGTGAAGTTCGGTTAGCACTGAAACATATTAAAGTGCAATGTCCCATGTTTCAGATCCAGATACACGTTTCATCCCATAACTTTTTGGAAATGTTAGACTATAGTAATAATGATAATATCATTCTACTTTTGATTCCATCTCCAGCGCAAATGACCCAATAGGGTTGAATCAGTTATATGTAATTAAAAAAATGGCTGAAAGTGCCAAGAATGGAAACAATTCTCAAGTAACATTGCTCTATAGTCGAATATGAATAGCTCTATAGTCGAATATGCAAAAAAAACGAAACTATGTGATTGCACATTTTACAGCAATGTACTTGCGGGATGAGGTGGCACATTCTGAAATAAACTTCAGAGAAGGTACACAGATAATGATGTTGGTATGGACATCTACAAATAAATCACAAAATCCTAAAGAGGAGTTGAGAGTTGGAATGGAGATTGAGGTTTTGGAAAGACGGTAGCGCAAAATGGGAACAGGAAGGCCTAGAACTCTTCCAATCTGGTATATTAACAAAAAAGTCACAAAAAGTATTTTCGAAAACGAACAACCTTCCCTCTCATAGTTTGTTAAATATTCCTACTGGAGGATAGCTGCTTCGAAAATTCCCTTGAGAGATAACATAAAATATAAAATGCTACTAAAATTCCTTATAATTGAAGGAACTAATTTTCTGATATACACATATAATATTTGATATTTTTTTTGAGAACTTGAAAGAAAGTGGCTATCTTAAGAGAATGTAAATTGATTTGGTTTCACTTCAATTTCGGTAAAAAATATCGTCAAAATATATAGTAGCAGTAGCTGGTATCTGCGACTTCGTTTGCGTAGAATTTGTATTTTTTTGTGTGGTTTAGCTTATGCCTGTGGCTTTGCCCGCTTCCTGTTATCCTGTTTCCCGCTATCCCATTTCCCGTTATCTCGTTATCCCTTCATCCAGTTATCCCTTTATCCCGTTATCCTGTTATCTCGTTTGGGTGGCATAATCAATTTGACAGCGAAAGTAATGCTTTGTGACTTCTAATACAAATTCACTAAGCAGTTTTCACGCCTGTAGGGACGGAATTGTCAATTGAGATTTAACACGATTTATTTATCTGCAACAGAGAGCCAAATCACCAATCACCATGATTCTAATTCAAAAACTAACGAAACAACCATTTCACCCCGCACAGGAGAATTTCTAAAAACACTGAAACACCTATTTCTTTATTTGTAATAAAGACCTTAAATATTGATTTGTTGAAAATATAAACAGGATGTTCATAAAATCAGATGTGGAATCATCTGCAACTGAAAGATAAACTTTAGTCACTATCTTCCATCGGCAACATAACCTCTTGTGGAGTATTCATGTTGAAAAGGGAAACATTCTCAATTGAATATTGATAGAAAGATTTTTCTGTGAATTGAAATCCACGATTAAAATGAAGTTATTTTTTCTTTTGAGTTAGGGCCTTTTCAGAATATCTATCAGATGTAGTTCAATGTCCAGCGTGGCTTTAGCCGGGGAAGTAGTTGTTTTCTGTTAGACATTCACAAAAAATAACTTCATTTCAATCGTGGATTTTTCAATTCACAGAAAAATCTTTCTATCAATATTCCATTGAGAATGTTTCCCTTTTCAACATGAATACTCCACAAGAGGTTATCGTGCCGATGGAAGATAGTGACTAAAGTTTATCTTTCAGTCGCAGATGATTCCACATCTGATTTTGTGAACATCCTGTTTATATTTTCAACAAATCAATCTATCATACCCCATGACAGGTTTTAATGTCAGAAAACACTAATTTCAAAGTGTCTCTCCAAAAGAAATGATTCTAACTTTTTCCATCTTTGCAAAGTGAGATTGCTTCTTGAAAATGTGTTTCCCATTTCTTCCGGTCTTCCTGATGATCGTGGAAGCGTGAAATAGATTTTCGTCGACAAAAATGTATTGAAGACCTAGTGAATGCGATGTCTCTCCTACGTCATTGTAACGATTGATTTCTGGTGAGTACTCTCTTTTGGAAAACATTCTTCTTTGCCACATTCATCTTTATGAGTTCTTAATTAAGACTGGAATAGAAAATCAAATAACTATCTGAATAAAAATGCAAATTTTCAATTTCAGATTTTTTATTTTGAGTTAGGGCCTTTTCAGAATATATATCAGATGTAGTTCAATGTCCAGCGTGGCTTTAGCCAAGGAAGTAGTTGTTTTCTGTTAGACATTCACAAAAAATAACTTCATTTTAATCGTGGATTTTTCAATTCACAGAAAAATCTTTCTATCAATATTCAATTGAGAATGTTTCCCTTTTCACCTTAAATATAATTTTCAAGAGCCTAACTTAAAAACTATTGAACCACCATAGAAATGTTTACCCCACTTTTCACCCATTTAGGGGTTGAATTTATACAAAACACTGAAACACGATTTCTTTATTTGTAACAAAGACCTCAAATACCAATTTTTGTTATCCTAAAATAAAAACTTGTACCATTCCATTTCACCCCTCTAGGGGTTGAAATTCTGAAAACACTGAAACATGTATTTTTTCATTAGTAACGAAGACCTCAAATACCAATTCTTGTGACCCTAACTTGAAAACTAACGGGACCCCTCATAAAAGTTTGCACTCTCCCATTTCACCCCTTCAGGGGTTGAATTTCCAAAAATACTAAAACAAGTTATTCCTTCATTTGTAACAAAGACCTCAGATACCAATTTTTATGATCCTAACTTAAAAACTAACGGAACCCCCATACAACCTTCCTCCCCTCTATTTCACCCCTTTATGGGTTAAATTTCCAAGAACACTGGAACACATATTTCTTTATTTGTAACGCAGACCTCAAATACCAATTTCCATGACCCTAACTTCAAAACTAACGGTACTTTCACTTTCACCCCTCTTCTCAACCCTATTTAGGGATGGAGTATCAAAGAAATCTTCCTTAGTGGTTTCCTATATCATCAGAGGAATACGCTGTCAAAATGTCAGCTTTAGGTCCAGCGTTGATCGTATGTATGTCAGTCAGTGAATCAGTAAGGACATGTAATTATATATCGTCGGTGAATTTACAAAGGGGTGTATATGTTGAAAAGGGAAACATTCTCAATTGAATATTGATAGAAAGATTTTTCTGTGAATTGAAAAATCCACGATTAAAATGAAGTTATTTTTTGTGAAAGTATATGGATTTGAACAATTTCTGAGGAGATGCAATTTAAGGTTTACTGGTTTTTTATGTTGTCACTATCGGAAGAAAAGTAGGTCCATATCCCATTTTTGGGATATAGTATATAGAATCCAATGCTGGTAAGAAAATAATGAAAATTTCATTCTGGGAGGGGTGATTTTGAAAAAAACCTCTTTTAGTGAATGTGATTTATTGAGCATGTTCATTTTGGCCCAATGAGATTATGAAGTAAAATACAAACAAAAATGTGATGCTGTTTCAGTCAAACATAAAAAATAATTGTATATAGCAAATTAGTTGTTCTGAGAGAAAGATACAAATAGATCATTATTTAAATGGGGATGATTTCGAAAGAATGTTTGGTATTCTTCAATCCGAATGACGGGAGTCGATCCTGCACAAAGTGACATGAGAGATGAATACTTTCAAATGGCAGTTTGAGCCAAGCATTGTTGAGTTTTTTAACCTTTATTTTCGATATATCAATTTCTTTCTTAGGAGATCGTCTGAAATGAAACAATTTTTCTAATAGATTTTTTTAGTCGACTCCCTTATCTACCATAATGGCAGACATTTTTGTCCAATTTAACTGAGTATGAAAATATCTCTAGCCTGATTAGTTTGAAAATATGAATAGGATGTTCATAAAATCAGATGTGGAATCATCTGCGACTGAAAGATAAACTTAAGTTACTATCTTCCATCGTTCAAGATAACCTCTTGTGGGGTATTCATGTTGAAAAAGGTAACATTCTCAATGGAATAAATAGAAAGATTGTTCTGTGAAAACAACTACTTCCCCGGCTAAAGCCACGTTGGACATTGAACTACATCTGATAGATATTCTGAAAAGGCCCTAACTCAAAAGAAAAAATCTGAAATTGAAAATTTGCATTTTCATTCAGATATTCATTTGATTTTCTATTCCAGTCTCAATTAAGAACTCATAAAGATGAATGAGGCAAAGAAGAATGTTTTCCAAAAGAGAGTACTCACCAGAAATCATTCGTAACATTGACGCAGGAGAGACATCGCATTCACTAGGTCTCCAATACATTTTTGTCGACGAAAATCTATTTTACGCTTCCACGATCATCAGGAAGACCGGAAGAAAAGGGAAGATAGTGACTAAAGTTTATCTTTCAGTCGCAGATGATTCCACATCTGATTTTATGAACATCCTGTTTATATTTTCAACAAATCAATGCATTACTTATATTAATGAAGATCCATATTATACGTTAGTCTACACTGCGAATGATGGTTTGAAAATAAATTCCCGTAAAACACTAGAATTTTGCTTGGGATCCCAACGTCAGATAACGGATATTTAAAGAAATCATGAACTTTTATTGAATTCTGATAAAATTGAAACTCAAAAGAAAAAATCTAAGAGTGAGAATTTGCATTTTTTTTTTTAGATAGTTATTTGATTTTCTATTCCATTCTTAGTTAAGAACTCATATAGATGAATGAGGCAAAGAAGAATGTTTTCCAAAAGAGAGAACTCTCCAGAAATCATTTATAATATTGATGCAAGAGAGACATCGCACTCACTAGGTCTTCAATACATTTTGGTCGACAAAAATCACGATAAATTATTTTTAGTTTTTTTTTTGTGATATCTAACTTAATTTTTATCGTAGATTTTCCAATTCACAGAAAAATATTTATATTTATTCAAATGAGAATGTCTCCCTTTTCAACATGAATCTCCAGACCCCCAGCAGCCAAACGAACAGTGGCGGTGGTTAAAAATAAAATACATTGATAATAGTATTGGACAATTGAGAATGAGTTTCTCACCGCTACCGCGTGTCGTCTTATATGTGATGTCCATATACATTGCCTTAAAAGGTATTTGAACCAGTTATACTCTAAAATACTAAACGGTAATGGAAAAAAAAATCTGTGAAAAGAACATATAGCCGCGATCATAATTGCCAGAGAGATATTTATTTGGAAGTCGTCCAAGGGGTGGTTCAGCGAAGTAGCGAAGATAAAATTCATTGGTTTTATTTTTTCTAGAATATTTATACATTAGTTTTGGTTATTGAATGTCTATATGTCTTCATAAGAACTCTCTCTGTAGCGTTAGTTTCCCTAAATTATAAAAATCTGTCGAAATCTCGAACCGCTGATTTTCAGTAGATATATGACATTTTTTTCCAACCCTTCTTGGAAGCATCAGATTAATAGTTTTCGGAATGATATAGTATTTTCCCGTAATAATTATTCGTTTAGCTATTTTGCGTTGATTGACTTTCTTCTTTATCTCATAATATTCTCTTCCACTTTCTTCAACTTCAAATGATAGGTCAATATCTTGTTCATATTATTTTCTAATGTATTCTTGGTATCAATATTATGTAAGCTACAGTTCTTGATTCATTATTAAAATTATTCCAGCATAATGAAGCGAAACACAAATGACATGATTCATTTTTCATATTCGCAATTTTGCTCCAATTTAACATCTTTTTTTCCTGTTTCCTAAAATATTACGTTTTTTATCGTAGTCGCTGTATCTGATACTGATCTATCTCGCTGATGAATGGAACATATTTCATTATTTCCATCAATGTAAGTAAGTAAGTAAGTAATTTATTCATTCAGATGAACAAAAAAGTTTACAGGTCGTCCTCAGCAAGGAGGTACAAATTAGGTGTATTTCTGTTGAGTCTAATGCGATTGACGCTACCTAAGCAAGCTTGTATTGTAGCGAGCAACCAAATAAACTCAACAGAGCAGATAACATATAATTATATTTAACTTAGATCCTTGAAAAAACGGAGAAAAGAGTATAAAGATGAAAATAGAGAGAAAGAAAGAAAGATAAAGATAGATAAAAATAAATGTAGATAGGGGCAACGCATGTAGCAGTGGTTTATAATAAGTTCCAGCCTATACCTTATATTACTTTTTCGATGTGTAACCAACACTTTCTCGTTTGAGAAATGCAGTAGTTTTTGGTAAATTATTAACATTTACATTTTATTTTACTGCCAGACAACTTTTTAACATTGAAAATTGACCCCCATAACGTTGAAACTTTCATGGATTTGCTTTTTTCTGACGAATAAACGAGAAGAATATCATCACTTACATTTATAACTTTCTTTTGTTGGCGCCAGTTGCAAAATAGACGTTACTGGTTCTCATATTTCTCACGTGACTTTTTGGGCAGTAATTCTACACTTACTCTTGCCGCTTCACGTGATATTTCTGCCTCTGGTGAAAACATTTTTAAATATTTCCACTAAAAATAACTCATTAATGTCACAAAACAAGCGTTATTTACCCCGTTTCTAAGGAAATATACAAACAATTTGCGATTTCCAGAGGACTTTCAATAACATTATTTTATTTTGACATGTAAGTAGGCAGCTAATGACACTAGCGCACCGTAAAATTTTCCGTGCGGGCGCACGGAAAAAGCCCACTTTGGGTGCGCTAAATAAGCATGTAAATATAGTGTTTTCAGATAGGTATAATGAAAAATGCTTTTACATTCTTTGTACAATGCTTCATACTACAAGTTTCAATGTAATTTGGATTTCTATTAGAATCATAACTGTTATAAATATTTTCAAAGGTTGTACCACTTTTCTTGACATGTTTTTTGGGTAACCTTCCACAGTCTGAAAATGAAATATAATTTGGTGAACGCAATTACTTATCGGGGTGAACTAATCAGTTTGCCCTTTCTACACTTGCATAGATTTTCCTGATTATATTTTAATTTTCAGACTGTGGAAGGTTACCCAAAAAACATGTCAAGAAACGTTGTTCCTCCACAAAAAACCACATTCATTCAATACTTGTACCACTTGTTTGACTATGCATCACATTATCTGTAAGAAAGATCAGTTATCACAGGTTCATCAAATAATATAGTTTTACAACTTACTCGGTACCGCACTTGTTAATGTTAGGTCAGATAAAACTGTAATTTTTCTAAAATCTATATTTTCTTAAGCCGGTAAGTTGGTGCCTATGTTAACAAATAGTTGTATTTATATTAACCCGTTAGTGTCAAACTATTAAAAAAAATGCCATTGCATTTCATTTCATATTCGCCGGTTTGCTTTTAAATATTCTACTCATTTTGGATATACATCTGAATTTAAAAACAACATAACATCTGAACTATCTGGAGTTGATTTACGCCACTTCGAGAGCATATAAATCAGCTTCATCGCAATTTGTTACCCCAAAAAAACATTTACGCCTTTTTCCGATATACGCCCCTCTGTAAATTCACCGACGATATGTATTGTAACGTAAATAAACTTAACTTGGTTTTACTAATTTATTTCACACTTAATCTACAACTTAATTTATATTACTACGCCACTGTATAGCTCGATTGTATGGGCTCGTTCAGACTGTGTGACTCCACTTGAGGGTTGCCTATTTATCTCCGATACAGCATTCTCGATGTTTCGAATTCTGGCAGTTGACGACCGGCGTGTTCCAATTGTTTCCAATATTGACCGTTGTTTTCCGCGGCAGAGCGACTGGATGGTTCTCGAATATCTCCGGGGATGATCTCATCGTTGTCGATGGCAACGCGTGAGGCGACAGGTCCGGCCTCTGTTCGTTACATTGCCCCCTTCTTAAAGACATTTCGTCCCGAAATTTCATCCTTGGAGTGTGACGATATCTGCATGACTCCCCATATCTGCACCGTGAAGTTCGATGGAAGTAACACTCCACGGTCTTCATGATTGGTCGTGGAAGAGGGTTACAGCAAACCAAAATCTTGACGCCGCTGGATCTGAATATCGCCTCCAGCATACTTCTTATGACTCTCCAGTCCAACCCATCAATACCACAGGACAATTTTGGAATTGCTAGATCCACCAGATTCTGGTCCACCATAGTATCTCTTAGTTTGGTGAGACTCTTCCAGACATCTTCATAGGACGGTTTATCTTGGGAATGCCTCTTGGTAACTAGGTAGTAGATGTTTCTCTGGCCTTTCTTCAACTGTAGCACCCCACCAACTTCTGGATTCTGCTCCCGCAGTGTTTGGAGTTGACCAAATTTCTTGGAGAACACTGCGGCGATGCCCCTGGACATTTGAAGATCTTCTGCCACACAGTGCGCTAGTGCGTAGTCAGCAGGCACCTCGAAAAGGTCTCGTGACTCCTCTCTAGTAACCCCATGTAGAACTTTCTGCCCGTTTGAATACAAGGACATAAACTTCTCGAACGTCATATCATCCTCCGGTGGCTTGAGGGTGCGAACTTGGTCATGGTTTCCAGCGTAAGGGGCCAACCTGTTGAAATGGACGACCCTTGGTTTCCCTCAGTGGCTTATGGATTCGGTACACAAGGTCGTTTATCCTTTTCACGATTTTATACGAGCCTTCCCACGAGTTCCGCAACTTTGGTGATAGTCCACGACGACGTTTGGGGTTGTACAGCCAAACCAGGTCATCAACCTTAAATCCTCCAGCGTCGGCCTTGATGTCATAGGTCTTCTTCATTTTATCGCTGGCACTCTGGATGTTCAACCGGACTCGTTCGTGGATGTCGTCCATTCTCTGCCGAAGTTTGCTGACGTAGTCCTCTCCCGCAGGGTCTTGTCCTGGCGGTATCCCGAACTTCAGGTCACAAGGCAGTCGCAGTTCTCGGCCCATTATAATACTAGCAGGAGTTTGACCGGTTGACTCGTGTACTGCGGATCGATAGGCCATCAGGAACAAATGAAGATACTGGTCCCAGTCTCTTTGATGGTCAGAGACAACCTTGGATAAGTGGCGGTTGATCGTCCTGTTCATCCGTTCCACCATTCCATCGGACTGCGGATGTAGGGCCGTGGTTCTTGTCTTGCGGATGTTCAGCAGTAGACATATTTCTTGGAAAAGGTTGGATTCGAAATTTCTGCCTTGATCCGAGTGCAGCTCCATTGGAATACCGAATCGACATATCCATTCTTTCACCAAGACGTCGGCGACGGTGATGGCTTCCTGGTTGGGCAGGGCATAGGCTTCCGCCCACTTACTGAAGTAGTCCATTGCCACAAGGATGTATTTATTCCCGTGGTCGGATACGGGAAACGGGCCGGCGATGTCAATGGCGATTCTCTCGAACGGGCTGCCTACGTTGTACTGACGCATCGGGGCCTTGGGTCGTATTCGAGGTCCATTGCCAGCAGCGCATACAGCGCACTTTCTGCACCAGTCCTGGACGTCAGCTTGACAATTGGCCCAGTAAAACCGTTGCCTCACTTTCTGCAGGGTCTTCGTCACTCCCAGATGTCCTCCGGCGACTCCATCATGGATTTCCCGCAGCACTTCCTCTCTTCTGTTCCTGGGAACAATTATTTGGCGTCTGTCTTCCCCACCAATATCGGCCTCCAACACACGTTTCAGGATCCCATTGTCCAGAATAAGAGAGTTCCATTGTGCCCAAAGGACTTAACAACCGGCGAGTAACCTGCGACTTCCTGCCATGATGGTCTTCGATTGCCCTTCTTCCAGCTGACGACTAAGCCAAGGTCGGGGTCTCTCTCTTGGTCTTTCTGGATCTTGCTGTCATTCCAGTTGTCATCCATTGCCGCGGTTCTACAAAGTGTTGCTTCTTTCTCTTCTGCTCGTCGGCAATGTGAGCAATCATCTGGACATGGTCTTCGCGACAAGACATCTGCATTCTTATGGCTAGTTTCGGCTCGATGTTCGATCTCGAAATCGCATTCTTGGAGTCTCTCGATCCAACGTGCTACTTGACCCTCAGGATTTTTGAACTGTAAGAGCCATTTGAGAGCTGCATGGTCAGTTCTCAACAGGAATCTTCTTCCATACACGTACTTGTAGAAGTGTTCCACTCCCTTTACAACAGCTAACAGCTCTCGCCTGGTGACACAGTAATTGCGCTCTGGTTTGCTAAGCGTCTTGCTGAAATAACCAATGACCTTCTCCTGTCCCTCCTGGATCTGAGATAGGACAGCTCCAAGTCCCACGTTGCTGGCGTCCGTATCCAAAATGAATTTCCCTTTGGGTAGGGAATAGCTCAGTATAGGTGCGTTGATCAAAGCTCCTTTCAGCTTCCTGAATGAGTCTTGACATTCTTCGGACCACTGGAACTTTGTTTGGCCTTCCGTGAGCTTGGTCAGTGGTTTAGCGATGTTGGCGAATCCCAGCACATATCGGCGATAGTATGTGCATAAACCAAGGAAACTTCGAAGTTGGTGAATGTCTTTTGGGATGGGCCAATCCTTAACAGCTTTGATCTTCTGGTCATCCACTGCTACTCCTTCCCCAGAGACAACGTGGCCGAGGTATCGTACTTCTTTTTGGAACAGATGGCATTTCTTAGGGCTCAGTTTCAATCCGGAGTTCCTCAGTCGCAGGAATACTTCCTCCAAGTTTTTCACGTGGTCCTCAAACGATCTGCCGACCACAATTATGTCGTCGAGATACACTAGACACGTGTTCCATGAGAGTCCCTTTAGTACTGTTTCCATCAATCTTTCGAATGTGGCGGGAGCATTACAGAGCCCGAATGGCATAACGGTGAACTGCCACAATCCTGAGCCGATGGTAAGAGCAGTCTTTTCTCGATCTTCCTGAGCCAGTTCTACTTGCCAGTATCCACTCTTCAGATCAAGGGTCGAGAAAATCGTGGAACCAGCCAACGTGTCTAGGGTGTCATCTATTCTCGGGAGAGGGTAACTGTCTTTCTTCGTGACATCATTAAGTTGGCGATAGTCTACACAAAGCGTGTCGATCCATCCTTTTTCTTCACCAGTACGACTGGAGAGGACCAGGGACTGTCAGATGGTTCGATAACTCCTTCTTTTCCCATATCGCTGACTATTTTGTCAGCCTCTTCCTTCTTGGCAAGAGGAAGTCTTCTTGCTGATTGCCGGATCGGTCGGGCACCCCCAGTATCAATCTTGTGCTGGACCACATTAGTTCGACCTCCTTTTCCTTGTCCGGTATCGAAGATGTCTTGTTACTTCTTAACTAAATCTCTTAGTTTGGGCTGTTGAGCTGGTTTTATATCTTTGGAAGAGATGGCAACTAATTTTTCTAGTTCTGTGGGCAAGTTGTTGGGTTGGCTAATCGTACCTCGTACACTCCGGATCACTGAGGAAACTGACGAGCAGTGCCCCCATATTGTTCCTTTCTTCAAGGTCACTGGAAAATAATTGACATTCATGACCCTTACGGGCACAAATTTGTCAGCACGCAACAAGGTCTTCCCTAGTGCAATCCCTCGTCCAATTTTCTCATCATGAAGTTTGGGCTCAAACATCACCACGTTTCCACTGCTCGTACTCCCGTCCAGGCGAGCCTCCAGAATGGTTTCAGCCCTCTCAGGTACGCTTACATCTTCAGTCAACAACACACGGATCAACCCCTCACTTCTCCCATGAAGCACCAGCTCTTCTCCGTTGACACGTAGGACGCCGTCTTTGAAATCAATTCAAACCCTCTGGAATTCATGATGTCCATTCCGATGATTGCATCGTCTTCGATGTCGCTACAAGAGCCTGATGTTTCACTTTAGTGCTGCCCAAAATTATTTCAATCGGTAGCTCGCCATATACAGTAGCTGGCTCCCTGTTGCTGTGCGTAGCTTCAAGTTGTCGGTTCAATCCGTTCCGGTGTTCTGGCAAAGGAAGGCCGAGAATTGTCCTAGTCGCACCTGTATCTAGCAGCATGGTGCAAGGCTCGTTATTGATGAGACCGTCTACGAAGACACCTTTGTTCTGTCGTTGAAGGATAGCGACATATGCGTTGTTAACCGGGGCTTGCCGGACACATGCCGACGATTGCCCCTTCTCGTCGACCTTTTTTAGTTTGTCTGCATCGGAGTCGATGAATGTTGGACATTTGCTACGCACATGTCCAATTTTGCCACAATTCCGGCATCTTATCTGTCTTTTCTCAGGCAACACTTCCTTCATCACTTTTCTTATGGCAGCTTCCAAGTTAGCAGGCTCCTGTGAGTCTTCCTCAATCGTTTGAACTTTACCATGGCTTTTGCAGCATTGTTTTGCTGCTTCGAATTCCAAAGCGCGTGCCAGTGCGTCTACGAGATGTGTTGGACGAGCTTATATCAACGCTTGTCTGGTTTCTTGGTCACGGAGTCCATCCAAGAATGCCTGAACCGCTAATCGCTCCATTACATTTTCCGGTATGGCTGGATATGCGAGACGAACCAAGCGTGCAATGTCAGTTTCAAATTCTTGTAAGGATTCGCCCGATTTCTGACAGCGATTTTTCAGCTGGGAGTGGTATACGTGTTCCAAATGGGCCTGGCCATATCGTAATTCTAGATGTTTAATCAGCTGATCATAGTCCTCCTGTTCTTGGGGGTAAGAGTTTGTAGAATATTCGTCGCTTCTCCACGTAATGCAAGTGTTAGTGCTACAGCTCTTTCCCCTGCATTCCATCCATTTGCTTTGGCCGCTGCTTCAAACTGTCGGCGGTAATTTTCCCATGGAGTTTTTCCGTCGAATTGAGGCGGCTTCATGGAAAGCTTCCCTATTTCAGAAATGACCTTGACATCTTTTATACCCTCTTGAACTTTATCCAAGTTCAAACTCAAGTCCAGCATTGCATTTTCGTTAACCATCTCTGTGGAGGGCGCACTATTAATTCGTTTTTCCAGCTTACTGATCGTTTCCTTTATTTTATCTACCTCCGTGTTCATTTGCTCCCTAATTTTATCTATCTCTGTCTCAACGGTTCCCATTCTTTCTTCTAGAAAATTAGCCACACCACACAATTTTTTTTTTAGGCCTTCTGTGTTTTCCAGGAACTTCTCTTCCAGGCTTCTTGCATTTTCTTCCAGGCTTCTTGAATTTTCTAGAAGCTTCTCTTCCAGATTTCTAGAATTTTCTTCAAGCTTCCCTTCCAGATTTCTAGAATTTCCTTCAAGCTTTTCTTCCAGATTTCTAGAATTTTGTTGCAGCTCTTCTTTCAAGGATTCTATTATCGGACTCAAATCACCTCCGGGAACTTCGAATAAAAATGTTTCGGGGTCCTCACCTTCTTGTATAAGTCCTTCTGCAAGTCTCTCCTGGAGTACTTGCTTTTTACCAGTTGTTTCCAGTTCCCTTTCCTCCAATTCCTGTTTCAATTCCGCTACCTTCAAGTCCGCAAGGCGCACTTTTCTTGAACACATTTTGTCTTTGACGAGGTATCAGTCTGTTTCACACGAAAAGTTTATCAGTTTGTTAAAAATTCACTTCGCGAATTCTTTTCCACGGGCCACCAGTCTATTGTCTGTTTCACGCGAAGAGTGTATCAGTTTATATTCCCACGCACAATTGTCCACTTCGCGAAAACCGGGCCACTGTCTATTTCCTGTTTCACGCGAACAGTGTATCAGTTTATATTCCCACGCACAATTGTCCACTTCGTGAAAACCAAGCCACTGTCTATTTTGGGCGTACAAAAAGGTCTATCAATTTATTTTTCTGACTATCCACTCCACGATCACTTGTTCATTTTCAAAATCTCACTTCCGACACCAATTATAACGTAAATAAACTTAACTTGGTTTTACTAATTTATTTCACACTTAATCTACAACTTAATTTATATTACTACGCCACTGTATAGCTCGATCGTATGGGCTCGTTCAGACTGTGTGACTCCACTTGAGGGTTGCCTATTTATCTCCGATACAGCATTCTCGATGTTTCGAATTCTGGCAGTTGACGACCGGCGTGTTCCAATTGTTTCCAATATTGACCGTTGTTTTCCGCGGCAGAGCGACTGGATGGTTCTCGAATATCTCCGGGGATGATCTCATCGTTGTCGATGGCAACGCGTGAGGCGACAGGTCCGGCCTAGGTTCGTTACAGTATAGATAAAACATAATCTATTAAATTTTTTGCCATCTTTCACCATTTTTTATGACATGAATCACGATAGGTTTCTGAAATCTGTTTCGTTCTGTTCATTTTTCAAGATTATATGACTAATCTCCTAATCATACCAATATATTAATCAATTTGCTTCCCACGGAGTTAATTCAAACAACACTTTTTTTAGTTAATGATAATATTGAAAGATTTTTCTGGATTAACTGAATGGCAGCTATTACCTACATCCTTCCCATATTTTATTCAAATGCCTGATGTATTTTTACTGCATTGAAATTGAAGACATTGAATTCCTGTTGATTTGATTGTACCCTTTCCAGTTGTAATACCACAAGAGAGTGAGAATTGAGTAAAAATAATTCGACAGATTTCGAAAACTTGTTGCCAGGCAATATACACGAGAGCCCAACGGACTCGAGTGGCTATTGCCAAATGGCAAGAAGTCTGAGAAAGAAATCTAGAGAATTATTTTCTTCCTTATCGAAATCTCGTGTGGTATTCTGAAGATTATTTTTTGATGTTATGATCATAAACACATTTCCTCGCACAATGATCCAATGTAATAAACAGGTTTTGATTCATTTCTCACTTTTCATGAAAATTGATGACAGACGTCAAATTAAAAATATACGCTGTCAGACAATAAAAACAAAATACCTCAAATTATTTCCGCGGCAATTTTATAGGTAGATTATTCCCACTATAATGTTTTGATTGGCCAAAACGAACATGAATAATTTGAATTGAAAGTCTATTGGTTTATAGAAATGCCAAAAAATAATCTATACCCTATTTGTTTGAGCGTTGTATATAAGGTTGACATCCGTTTATTTTTTGTTTAATTGAAAGTATATGCATATATTTATATTCTATGGAGGGTTAAGTTTCAACGATATGTTTCTCAACGTTGTGTACATGCCTATATCGATGGATGAAGAAGCTTAAACATAGCGTCGGTAAAATTTGCGTGAAAATTGGGTATCTCCAACTGATATGATGACCAAAAAAAAGTTGTTGGATGGTATTTAATTTTTGTATTATTATGAAAGAATATAATTCATCAATGACTTAAGCTAGTCATGCAATTCTCACGTTTTGCATCTTGAAAGGATGATCTGCTCGACAGTAAAACTTCATCTGGGGTAGATTTTAAATCTTTCGTCACCCAAATAAGGGGTGAGATAGGAGCGTGTCGCAAGTAATTACCTCTATGTCAAGTTTTTTATGGGTTTCTTTCTTCGCAGTGAACTACATGGAGCATAAAGTTGTGACTGCAAAGTGGCACCCTATTGAAACGAGTGTATGCCATTAAAAAACATTCGTTTTTAAGATAGAACAATCCCTAGATTGTACTGAATTGCTGAATTTGTTATATTTTACATTTGATTATTTTCATAGATCACTTGATGTAATGAAAAGCTTATTACACTAATCCACAGCTGCATTTGGGGCATCTTCCCGTTATCAGTATAAACAATGGCACATTCGTTTACCCCTACACGCGTGAACTTTGTTTTGGTTGATAGATTGATTACATAATTACGCCTTGAAGAAATGTTACTCCGGAAGTGGAATTAAAATTCTATAAGTGCATGGTATGTTGCAGCATATCAATGAGAATGTCGATATGATTGAAGGAGGCCTACTAATTAATCAGAGATAATTGCCGCTTATTATCCTCTATGAAGAAATCTATTTCATCCGAGGACAACACAATGCAGTTTTACAATTATGTCATTGATTTCTGCCTTTTAATTTGTGACATTTTGAATTGAGTCTCCAAAAATCCCCAGACATTTGAACTGCAGAAAATTACCACCATTTGTTTTGTCTTATCTAATAATATCCATATACAGAGGCTCTTAAAAAAGTTACATAAAAACTACGAAGTTTAAGATGAAAATAATGTTTTTTTAATTTTTAATTCTTTATTTAACATCGGCCTATTTCTGTGACTAGGGCTGAACACCGATGCTGGTGAGCATGCCCCCCTCCCCAACCAGAAATGTTGCCAAATCTCCTGTTGTTTCAGAGGTAGGGTTCTTTAACGAGCTCAACATCTATGAATTCGGGGGGACCGCCATCTTAACGTCCCCTCCAAGGACGGCATATCTATCGTCATATCTCGTGCTCATTGATATTATGCCTGCAACTGCGATTATGCTACTACACTGCAGTTAAACGGGAGTTTTAAACGATAATCTTCCCTGGCAGGTGATCAATCATCCAAGTACTGGTCGTCCTCAACCGTGCTGCCAGATATCGATAAGACTTGATAATTATTTTCAAAATATTCCCCGTCAACTTCAATATATCGGACTATGTATGAAACATGACGATTATTAACCTTCTTGGCATTTATTTAGTCACACAAATTACAATGACAATTCAAATAATCGTAGATGGTAGATCACGAAAAAATAGTACATTAAAAAATAGTTTGAAGTTTGAAGTTTGTTTGTTTTTTTGAAAAGGTTATACATTTGTTTAACATAGATCATTTGGACCATTCGGAGATATGTGGAGGGCAAACTGAGCGCATTTGGCTTGTTATTTGCATCTTCCGCCTCATGGTGACACTTTTATAAATCGTACATGGTAGGACAGATATAATAGTGACTAGGTATATAATATAAGATAATAAGCCAAGAACATATGATATAACAGGGAAAGTTGGTAGAGCGAGAAACATGGTCGTTATAAGTTTATAGTATACTATGAGGACATGATGTAACAGTGAAGAAGGTTGGTGCAACGTAAAACCGTGGTTTTATATTTACAATATATTCAGTTCGGTTAAAAAAGATTCCTATTGGGTATCGGATTCTATATTATAAAGATGTGTTTTCAGGAGGGTCATTATAAGTTGGTTGTTAGTAATAATGAAATTCCTAATATTTGTTTTCTATATTTTGAAATTGGAATTTTTTCTTATACCGCCTGGTAGTATATTATATAGTTTTGGACCAAAATAAAATATTGTTCTCTGCGTATGACTTTTTTAAAAAAAAGGTACATACAAGTTTATTTGGTATTCTTAGTTTTAATCGTGTTCTGAGTTATTTTGTGGGAATAGATCCAAACGAGACATTGGAACGCGTATAGACTCTGACGTCAAGTAAATTAGTTTCCTTATACAATAGTTGGATATCGAAACGTTTAGGTTTACCAAAGATCATTTTTATAATCGAATTTTGGGTCACTCGAATATTATTTTGATAGTTTTGTTTGTTAGTTCGTTTATTATTTCCCAAGTTTTTTTGCAGTCTCCCCCGTTTCCATTCAATTTATTTTTGTAGTATTCGTTTTTTGTCGTTCTTAATAATTTATTGACCTCATTTCTATATATTTTGTAAGCAATATTCAATTCTGGATTGAATTCTTTATTCAGTTTCAGTTTCATTTTATCTCTATGTTTCATAGATTCTATTAATCCATGAGTTATCCAAGGTTTCATCCTACAATTGGAAGCTGTTATTTTGTGTTGTGTGGAACAAATATTTGAATGTTTTGTTATTTTAGTAATGAAATTGTTATAAGCTTGTTGTGCTTCATTACAAGATAAAACTTCCGCCCAATTTTCATTCTGCATGAGAATGTTACATTTGACTTTTCGTTTATTGAGATGAGGAGGGATGTAGTGTAATGGTCTGTTATGTTCGTTCCAATAATCAAGGAAAATATTTATATTTTCTCAGTTATATTCTGTTTTTCAACAAATATATGATCAATAATGCTTTTGGATTGATCTGTAACGCGTGTTGGATTATTTATATGGGATATGAATCATCTTTCTGTCAAAATGCTTATATATTGGTTAACATCATTTGAGGCACTATCCAGAAGGCTAAAATTAATAATCCCCTCTAAATTTTTGTGTATCTGTCTTTTTTATATTTGATAGATATTCCGACAAATCCTCTATATATGTCCGAACATTCGTTGAAGGGGGCCGGTATGGAGCAGTAATTCCAAAAGTTAATTTGGAAATCGCTATAATGATTCTCAGTACTTTGGTTTCCGATATTTTCATAATAACTGGTAGAGAATTTTTGACATAGATCATGATGCCATGATTTTGATTAAATTTCGACTAATTATGAAACACTTATACTTTGGGATTTGAAAGTCACTTACCGCATCTAGGGTCTAGGGTCCTTTGAAGTATTTACGATAAGTCCTTGATAAGTCAGAAAAAAATATGTATTATAGTGCATCCAATATCAATTGCAGAAGCTGTTTCTATAGGGAGCAAATGAAAACTCACTTCGCTAACACGAGCGTAAATGCGAAGAAACAGAACGAAAAATAATCTGTACTACTCGTAAACATTTTCCGTCGGCAAACGGTAGATCAAAAGAGCCGATAGTCAACGTGGACTCGAGTGGCAGCTGTCTGTTGTACACCCGATTCGTCTGGGCCAATCGAGTCGGACATCGATGCTGGCAGGTGTGTCTACGATGGGAGGTCATAAATCACTCGTTATATTTGTGTTTTAATAGCTCTGAAAGATTAAAAACCAGTAGCGTCTATGGTCTTGGTGTGTGCCGATCGAAATACGTTTTAGGATATAATAATAACCTACATCAAACAATAAAAGAAATTATTTTTCTTTCTTAATGTATTTGTATAAATAAAAGCTTGTCTTTAATTTTTTTTTCATTTTTCGTTATTTATGAAGTATTTTTAAAATCTTAAAATATCTAAATAAAATTAGTTATCTCTGCCACTGCTGCTCACAGGATTTCGCGCAAGACTTTTTTATGCTTCTGCAATTGATATTGGGAAAACTATACCTACCAACACTCCGCTGTTTATTACTGCTGGATTACCCGACGACGGCGGCGACCAAGTTAGATAACTTGACCCTCATAGTGTCAATATCCGGTTTGTATGATGGCTCGGTGTTTTCTCAATTCATATGAACAAGTTCGATTTTGGATAATAATCATAGTTTTATAGGACCATTTTTCAAAGCTTTTTTGTAGTGTTTTTCAATAAGATCATACTGTTATAGCTATTTATGTACCAAGTGCGTTATATAGATCCTAACGCCCGGAGGGTAACATTCACCCGAGGGCCTTTGGCCCGAGGGATGAATGTTGCCCGATGGGCGTTAGGATCTAGTAACGCTCGTGGTGCATACAAGATTTTATTTTTCACGAAAAAATTCTCTTAAACGACGTTGTTTACTTCATAAATTTCTTCTCATAGTATTTACTGCGTTCTGGTCGGCAACTGAGCACAAGTGAGCTTCTATGCAATTGCCATGGAAACATTGAAGAGGTTGCTAAGGGTTGTTATTTAATAAAACGACGCTGCATTTTTGTAAGAATTGACAAGCTTGTTAGTGGAGGAAACTAAAAACGGTTGTGTTCATAATAATTATGGAGATCCCACAGAATGTGACGCTCAAAGCTGAAAAAGCGTTAGGAAATTTACTGCCTGTGAAATCCAAACACTTATACGAGAAGGAGTATGACCATTTTCTGAATTGGAAAGATGAAAACAGAGTGAATACCGTAAATGAAACTGTCTTAATGGCATACTTCCAGGAACTGGTGAGTTTATCTCATGAAAAATATTAATATTTTTTATTTATTTTACATTATTTCAGTCTGAACAATATAGTGCAAATAGTCTATGGACCAAATACTCGCAGCTGAAATCAATATTGATTGTTAAAGAAAATATTAATATATCAGCATTCAGTCAACTGATGGCCTTTCTAAAAGTTAATTCAAAAGGATACATTCCTAAAAAATCAAAGGTATTGGAAGGTGGATAAGTATTACTTTTCATAAGAAAAGCTCCAGATGATACTTTTCTGCTACATAAAGTTGTTCTGGTAATGGGCGTATTTGGAGGCTTGAGACGTGATGAAATGGTCAAGATGACAGTTGATGACATTGAAGACAGAGGAGCCGTTTTACTGATCAAGGTACCAGAAACCAAGACCTGCACCTCAAAAAGTTTCACCATGGTTGAAGAAAGCGAAATAGGAGCCTTGAACTTAGTTAAAAAGTACATTGCACTACGACCAAAAGGATGTAAACAACGTAGGTTTTTTTTTAACCTACAGAAATAATAAATGCATTGAGTTACCTGTAGGTAAATACTATAGGAAGTGTTCCTTCTATCATAGCGAAATACCTAAATTTGGAAAACCCGAAAGGTTACACCGGACATTGTCTACGCCGAACGTCGTCAACGCTTCTTATTCAAGGTGGTGCTTCCTTTGAAACACTAAAATTACATGGAAAATGGAAGAGTAGTACGGTAGCGGAGAGCTATATTGAAGAAAGTATTTCCTCGAAGAACAAAATTGCTACAATGATAGCCCATTCCGTTTCCGAAAAAGAAAATGTTAACGTTCCGAACGAAACCGAATGCACATTGAGGAGTTCATCATCGGTCAACTCACAGAACTTCAAACTTGGTACTAATTTTTCAGGGACATTTGAAAATTGTAATTTCTATTTGAGAGAAAATAATTAGTCCCTTTTTTATGTACAGTTATAAATAAAACTTTTCTGAGTAATTAATTTATTGAACTACAGAAAAAAACATTTAGCGGGCGTTATGATTCATAATGCCCTCCATAACGCCCCGGGCGTTATGGTATGTTAATAGCAACCGTTGCCAAGGTATTATAAAGCAGTAACGATCAAGTGAAAAATAAATACATTAAATTGATGCATGCGCAATAGTTGTAAAACCACGAACAGCTGATACACTGCGTTTTTGTCTGATGGATGGTGTGTAGTGGTTCGCTAACTTTCTCTCGCTCTGGCGTACCTTTCACAGTTAGCAACCCTTATTTGCCCGGTCAAGTGATCCCGAAAAATAGGGGTACCTTTGCATAAATTCCCAAGAAGCTAAAAATTTACATGAACGTTAGGGATACCATTATAACAGGAAGTACCCATCGACCTCATGTGTGCAAAAAATTTTATGCAAGGTCAAATTTTGCAAAAATAGGGTTTTTGGATTTTTTTGCGAAATGGTTGATTAAAAATAAAAATAGCTCAGTCAAAAATTGTAGATCATGCAATTATCTATAAAAATTGTTTCAACGCTTTACACGCTTTATATATTTATATTATATGTTTGTAACCGACTCCTTTGGACTTGATTTCCACCCACTTCCAGACGTCCGAATGATTTGAAATTTGGCAGGTGTACATAATTCCGGTGACAATGCATTAAGAAATTTTTGTTTGAGGAAAAAACTAAATGGCGGGGGGTTTTTTTTAAAATTGGGGGTTTGGGGCTAGGATTCTTTGTCATAATTGGAAAATTCAAGATGCGGCTCCAAAATGGTGGAGAGTTTTGTGATTATAGTCCGATTCTCTTCAAAATTGGTATGTGGGGGTTTTTGTAGTCGAATATTATGATTCTTCCGTGAAAATTGAAAAATTCAAGATGGCGGCTCTAAAATGGGGGAAGAGTTTTGTGATTATGGTCCGATTCTATTCAAAATTGGTATGTGGGGGTTTTTGGAGTCGAATATTAGGATTCTCTCATGAAAATTGGAAAATTCAAGATGGCGGCTCACTGTATATATTGACAACGTTAAAATCTTTGAATGACTTCTGAAATCGGGATTTGACTATTAATACAGCTGTACACATTGATGATTTGTAAAATAATTACAGTTACTAATAGTAAGCACGGAATGAATAGTAGATTAGAACAAATAATAGTTTAAAAAAATTAAAAAAACACGCTTTCATAAATAAACCAAACTAAAAAGTAGAAAATAAATAATAGTTTGGAAAAACCGAAAAATACGATTTTTATAAAAAACCGAATTAAAAATAAATAAATAATAGTTTGAAAAAACTGAAAAACACGCTTTTATAGAAAACCAAACTGAAAATATAGAAAATAAATTTGAATTGAGAATAGTGTAAAAAAATTTAATACATATGAAGTAATAACCCTACGCTTTTTTTTAAATAATTTTTTTTTCTTATTTACATTATTATTAATTTATATTTATTGAAATTTTTCACACTTATCTTAATTCAAATTTATTAAAATTTATTTTCTATTTTTTTAGCTTGGTTTTCTATAAAAGTGTGTTTTTTAGTTTTTTTAAACTATTATTTATTTATTTTTTAGTTCGGTTTTTTATAAAAAGCGTGTTCTTTAGTTTTTTAAAACTATTATTTATTTCTCTAAGATTCACCATTTTTGAGAAAAAGCTATTCTAAAATTAACTAAAGTTGTATTCTCCATAATATGCATGACTACGCTGCCTATGTTCATCATTGGATGCATATATAAGTAAAAGTATTAGTCTGCGTGATACATTAATATTGAATGATAATTCTGAGAATACGAACTGAAAAGAAACCCAGTCTCTCATTTTATGTGACCATGTGGCCTTGAGCAACATATGTCTACTGTTCAATTGTCTACCTGGTAGTGCCCGTCTACCTGCTCTTCTTTCTATGGTCCCAACGAAATACTGTTAGTCTTGAACGTTCCCTCGTACTGAAAACACGTGGTTATTGCTAATATTCTTTACTAAAGTTTGTGCTGTATTCAGTTTTCAAAATATGCCGCAATTTTGCTTCATTTGTAAAACCTTTGCCTGCAAGTTGAATTATTACTGTTAGTTGTGGCATGAAGACGTTGATTGACGCAAGTGTTGAAAGAGGTGATGAATTTACTGACTACTCAAAAGACCAAAAATCAGTGACAATTTATGTGCAGTTTCGTAAAAACTACACTCGGAAGAGTACTATTGCTGCAGTGAAAGGACAACATGAAGAGAAACAAGCTAGTACCTACATCTAAAATAAGTCCTCCTCGTACTAGAGCACGCTTAAGTGAATCAGATTTGTGTCTTATAAATTGTTGCTTTTTTTTAAGTTGAATTATGGTGATAAAGTTATCATCACTGAAAAACCGGGACAATTAACATTTATATGTTTTATTGATAATCATCATGATATTCTAGATTGCTGGCGTGAAAAAAAATAATGACAAAGAAGAGCGATTTAAGATCCTGTAAGCTGCGGCAGCATTCATTCGAGAAGATATTCAATCGGTAGTCATCGATAATTCTCATTACCCCCCACCAGGTCGTATGTTTGAAGATATCCCAGAGTCAATGACTTATTTTTTAGAACAAATTATTTGAAAAAAATAAACGGTTCAAGTTAGAACATTCAAAATTAGTCATAGTATGCTGTTCGGCCTCGTTCTTTCAAGTCCAAGCTACAATTGGGTCTTGCAGTTTTTTTTCATCCATGGATTGCCTCAAAACATCCCATACAATTTTTTTTGTTCTTTGGTATGTGCGCATCTTATAATTAAACTATGATGTACGAGGAAGCAACAGTTTTTCATCTTATATCTTACCACCAGAAGCTGGCACGTTTATTCAATATGTTTCAGATATAAATGTAATCACACAAGACGGTAATAATACGCTTCACATAATGGGTATCATTCAAATTGTTACTCCAACAAGTTCAGTTTTACTAGAACAGGCTATACCACGAATAAAGAAGTTCTTTCAGCAAAAGATTTCGCCGCAAAAGTTCATGATCCAATACAGTTTTATCAAAATAGTGGTGTAGTAGGTTACAGTAAAATCAAAGTCGTAGATTTTGATTATGAAAGTGAAACAACAGTATCTTTACTCAAAAAAGTCGATGTAAGCTTTCTTTCGAAATAATGTTATTTTTAGGAAAATAAATGTAATATTCCGTTTTGCTTGATGACTTTTTTACTTGTCAAACTTCTATATTTTTTTGAATACTACATACATGATAAACAAACAATGAACTATGATATACAAAAAGTATCGAATAAATTCTAACATTCTGCCCTGGTGAAGAATTTCACGATCCTTCCAGTTCCAATTTACATATCTTGACAACTGGTCGCCGTTAAATGGAAGAATCAACTTCAACGTCGACAACTCTGATTCTGCCGTCAGGACCTGGGGATGTTTGTACTATTTTACCAAGTCTCCATTTATGTCTTGATACATCATCGTCCACCATTACGACAATATCATCTTTTTCAATCCGAGCCTGATCAAGCGTCCATTTATTTCTTTCATCTTTCAAACCAGACAAAAAATGATTTGGAGTTAGTGGTTCAAGATCATATGGATCGGTTGAAAAAATGGTGAGGGGGCGAGAATTAACAATATTCTCAGCTTCTGCAAAGAGTGTGTAGAGTTTAATCCTTCAACGATTGTCCATATAAAGTTTTTCCTATCACCTCTTCAACAGATCCAATCAATCGTTCCACACACCCGCCATGTGAGGTGCTGCAGGATTGAACCTGAAGTTTATACCATTTATACCATTTCAAAACAAAGAATCTGTTCCATTTGTCATATATGCTGATTTAGAGGTGTTTGAATCCTGTGAACAATACGGGTAAATATCAAGAACATGTCCCTAGGTATAGGATATTACGTTAAATGCAACTATGATGATTCTCTATCATTCTACAAATCATTTAGGGGCAAAGATTGTGTACAATGGTTCGTTCAAGAGCTCAAAATTTGCTGAAGATGTAGAAACGGTATTTTTATGTCCGATTCCAATGAATTCCTTAACAATACAGGAGAAAGTTGCTTTCGAAAGAGCCACTTTTTGTCACATGTGTGAGAAACCTTCCATGCTAGATGATGAAAAAGTACGCGATCATATACATCTCACAGGGTGTTATAGGGGCCCAAGCCATGAAAGTTGTAACATCAACTACAAGGATAGTCACACAATACCAGTTGTATTCCATAATTTGTCAGGCTATGATTCTCACTTTATTATCAAGGATATTTCTACAGGACTAGAAGGACGTATCGATTTACTTCCTATCAACAAAGAGAAGTACATCAGTTTCACAAAGAACATAAAAGATAATTTGATCAATTTTCGTTTCATTGATAGTTTCAGATTCATGGGTGCTAGTCTAGATACTTTGGCTTCTTATCTAGATGAGTTCAATATTCTCAAGTCCGAGTTCAAAGACTTAACAGAGGAACAACTGGAGTTGCTTTCAAAGAAAGGGGTGTTTCCATATGATTTTGTAGACAGTTTCGAAAAACTCAGTTCCACTTCTTTACCTAGGAAAAACGATTTCTACAACAGGCTAGAGAATAAAAATATTACGCTCAAGCAATATGTTCATGCTAAACGAGTATGGTCAGAGTTCGGATGTAGGAGTTTGGGGGAATATTCTGATTTATATCTTAAAACAGATATATTGCTTCTGGCCGAGGTTATTGAACAATTTAGGATTAGTTGTTTGAAAACGTATGGACTTGATCCAGCCCATTACTCTACTTTACCAGGGTACTCGTGGGACTGTATGTTGAAACATACAGCATTGATTTGGAATTACTACAGACGTCGACATGATACTGTTCATTGAGGAAGGAATTCAAGGGGGGTTAAGTCAATGCTCCAAACGAAGAGCAATTGCAAACAACAAATATATATGCCTGTTTATGATTCGACCAAACAAGACACATATTTATTATACACGGACATTAACAATCAATACGGACTCGGAATGAGTCAGCATCTTCCATATGGCGGTTTCGAATGGGAAGAAAATACCGATCTAGATGTTACAAATATTGCCGACGACTCTGATGTAGGTTATATTCTTGAAGTGGACTTAGAGTATCCACAAAATATTCACGATGCCCACAGAGACTTGCCTTTCTGTCCGCATCATTTTTCTCCTGAGTCAAAGGAGAAAAACTGATGGCGACCCTCAACGATAAAACCAAATATATTATCCATTATAGGAATTTAAAACAGTGTTTGGCAAACGGCTTGAAACTGAAAAAAGTTCATAAAATTATTAAATTCAAACAGTCCTCATGGTTG